>BDMV01000005.1:6841053-6861190 GCA_008326285.1 Oryza officinalis
GTGATTAGTCCCACATGTTTAATTAATTTGACTTAATGAACTGGTGTAGTTCAGGTGGAATGGTTGGGCCTGTTCAACGTGGTTGTAGCGTTGTTCAGTGGAGATTTAACCCTGTCTTAATTAAACAACTGTTTTACTGTTTTAAAATGTAAAGGTTTTCAACCGCTTTTCTGCAAATAGCCATAAGCCTCCCTTTGTCTCCCCTGTGCATGTTTGCATCTTTGGTGTGGCTTGTTGAGTACGGTGGTTGTACTCAATCTTGCTATTTTTCCCCTTTTCAGAAGTTTAGTACTTCTGAGTTGAAGATGAAGTTAGAGGACCAAGGCTCAGACCCCAGTTGAGTTTGCCTGTGGAGTGGAGCTGAAGCCCCGCTAGGATCGTCTCTTTCCGCTGCTGTTTTCTTTTTGGTGTGAGGACTAAGTGCCTCTGTTGTAAGTGTTTATCGCTTTATTTACGTTTGGATCTGTTTATTGATTTGTCGTTTTGTGTACCCTGGTTGATGCCTGGACAGGGACTTAATACACAAAATGGTCTGGAAATTTGGGAAAATTTCCGAGCGTGACATTAGGCGAAAGGATGAGCATGAACGCCGAATTGCTGCAGAAGCTTTATAATGGCAGGTAAATCCCCTGGGACTCCCCACATGGCAGGAGCGTCCAGAGTGTCGTTTCAGATGATAAGGTCCGTAAGACAACAAACTCGAGGACAAACATGTTTCATGTGTCCTAACACTGGCGATGATAATTTCGTTGTAAGCATCATTTTTTCGGTAACAGTAATCACTACTTTCATGCACTTACCTCTCCTTACAAAATTGTACAAATAGGAGGATGTAAGGAAATGTCAATTCGTATAGTGGATCCATACGGTTAGAGTTACTTCCATCAGTCAAATGACAACGCAACCTGAGACGACCGTCGGGTACGAACGTCGGGTATAAATTGCAAGCTTAGACTGGAGGAACAATCCATTAGGTTTACCTAAATGGTCAGAGCGTCCAAAGTGTGGTTGTAGATATCGCTGCCAGGTGGCTACCTCCTTTGCAAAACAAACATTTG
Source organism: Oryza officinalis (assembly GCA_008326285.1). Taxonomy (NCBI): domain Eukaryota; kingdom Viridiplantae; phylum Streptophyta; class Magnoliopsida; order Poales; family Poaceae; genus Oryza; species Oryza officinalis. Next base: position 6,842,112 of record BDMV01000005.1, read on the forward strand.
GCAGACGATATTTTGTCTGTCCCAACATAGACAACAACTTCGTTGTACGTCTTACATTTTTCCAATTTCGCTAGCATCTGCATAATATTACTACTCTAACTTACTAACTACGTTTATTTCTCAGGGCAATCCAAGGAGGTACGGATTCACTTTGTGGATCGATAATGTCAATCCAGCATATCATGGCCAAAAGATAACTGAGTCTAAAACACAAGTAGAGTACCAGCGATTGAAGGAGTACGAAAATGCAATACATGTTGAATGACGTAGAAGGGGTCGGTAGATAAGCTCAGGGTTAATTCGTCGGGACCGACAAATTTGTGTCGTGTATCCATGACACTTTTTAACTATCTTATCATAATAATTTTTAATTATGATGGTGTGTTGTTGTATGCGTCACGAATTATAAATTAATGAGATTGTATCATTTTGATTTGCAAAGTTTCTTTGACACCCCGATACATTGTATTCCTTATAATTTATAATTTATAAGTACGTACTTATATTTTCATAAATTCTACCTTCAATTGTGTACATGATTACATGATTCAACATACGCGAGAATTATACACAACTTACGTAACTTGCATTTTAGAGGTAAAAAAACCACTCCTCGGGCTCCAATCCGGGTGAAAAATAAATCGTTGGAATTTTAAAAAATTCTTCCCATTTTGTTCGTTTCAAAATGACGATTTACCTAATTTTTTGGAACGAACAGTACAATATTTTAATATAAAACCTCTCCTCGGGTTCCAATCTAAGTGAAAAATAAAACCTTATAATTTTAAAAAATTCTTTCTATTTTGTTCTTCCGCACAGTGTAAAATCGTTCTCTGGAAAGGCAGCAAGGGGGCCGCCTGCAAAAAAGCTAGGTCGCTGCCCTTTAAGCAGGTGGCCCCCGCACAGTGTAAAATCGTCCTCTAGGAGGACGGCAAAGGGGTCGCCTTCAAAAATGTCAGGCCGCCCTCCCAGCCATTTTTGCAGGCGGCCCCCTACAGTGAAAAATCGCTCTTTGGGAGGGCGGCAAGGATGCCACCTACAAATTTTTTCTCACCCATTGGCCGGCCGTTAGGTGAGGTTCAACGGCCGTCTGTCATGTTAGATAAATCGCCCTCTGGGGACGATGGACGACTACATTTGTAAATTTTTGAAATAAAAAATTATTTTTAAAATATTTTAATAAATAAAATTAAAAATAGAAAAAATTCGATGAGAAACAACACATGCATGGGCCGTATTTGCAAGGGTGCTGCTCGCCCATGTACTAAAACTAAAACATAACCATGTAAACCATTGGTGCAATAGAAGCTTCCTTTTTAGGCTGGTTTAGTGGTCTCATTTTGAACTTTGAGCTCATTCAAACTCCTCTTAGCATTCATTATGTTTCTGATCGTATTTCATACTTCAGCGAGATCTTGTATACACATGTGTTTGTGTTTGGTTTAAGAATAAGGGGATGGGTTGGACTCATCCCAACCCATCCATGATTTTGGATGGAATGGTCCCATCTATCCATTTGGTACGAGAGATGGGATGATATTACTTTTTAAGCGATGGCCCACATGTTAGCGAGACAAAAAAAATGGATTAGATTGGTTTGTCAGTTTTTGATAGACTAGATCAATCCGAATCTTAGGAGAATATTCTATATAAGAAATCATTCCATCTCGTCTGTTCTTAAGCCAAACACCTTAAAAAATATAGGTTCAATCTAACCTGATCCATTCTAACCCTTCAACCAAATGCATACTTAGGGTGAGTTCTTTACCCAACTTTTCCAACTCACATATCTCTTTTTCCGCGTGCACGCTTTTCAAACTACTAATGTTTTTTGCAAAAAGTTTTTATGCGAAAGTTGTTTTAAAAAATCATATTAATTATTTTTTTTAAAAAAATTAGTAAATACTTAATTAATTATGTGCTAATGAGTCGCTCCGTTTTCCGTGCAGAGGAAATATTTTTCCAACTTCCCAAACGAACACAGCCTTAGTGCATAAGCTTGCTTACTTACTAGTAAAGCGTAACAATCTTCTATTGTTTACATCCCTTGGGTCAAATACAACCGACAATCACTCTTGTGCAGAAATTGTTCGGAGTAAATTAAAAAAAAAGTAACATCAATTGTGGAATGAACGAGGTGTAAGCATGATGCTTATGGATCCATTACCAAAATATTCCTAAAAATTTACGAGTGATGAAGTATGAATCTATACCCTCCTGTATAGTTACAACCTACTAAGTAAGCTCAAATATTCAAGCAATTATTTGTTAGTACTAAAACCTAATATACAAGAATGACACATCATCACACTAAATATTTAAAACTCAACATATAAACATAGCAATTACATTTATTATTTACTAGATAAAACCCCTCGCGTTGTTGCGGGAGTTTTATATGACAATAGTAAAAATAATATGTAAAATAGCTAAACGATATAACTTTATATAACTTTCATCTTTAATCGACCATTGAAAAAAGCTACTAACAATTAAGATGATTTGTTTTATAACAATTTAAATCATATATATATATATATATATATATATATAATGCTCATTCAAAAGCAAAACTAAGGTGATTGTGCTCAATGAGAGAAGGAAAATAAAAGAGATAATATAGATAATTATCCAAAGGTAAAACTAAGATGATATGACTCCATAAGAGAAGAAAATTAGGGAGTTAATTTGGACCATAGTTCAATCATTCAATGGCTAAAAATAATTAAAGCGATGTGACTTAATGAGAGAAAAGAGAAATAACATGAATTATATTTAGTGGGGATGAACTTTATAGATATATAAGATTACATTATAAAACTCAACATACAAGTATGCTAAATCATATTTACTAACATCTTTTTTACAATATTTCAACCCAAACCCATCTATCGTTTCTATAACATTCAACATATATTCATCCATATATTCCACAGTAAAGCACTAGGCATAATCTAATATATAATACATCAATAGGCTATCCCTAGTCGATTTGACAACTGAAAAAGGTGGACTCTATGAGCGATGGTATAAATTTATCCCTCCGTTCCAGAATATAGAAAGTTTTAGAGTTAGACACGGTTATTAAAAAATTAGATAGAATTAAATGAGTAGAGATTATGATTAGTTAAGAAGAGAAAGTAGGTGAAAAAAGTGAATGGTGAAGGATTGTGATTGGTTGAGAAAAAAATATTGATGGAGTAATTTTTTTTAACGCCTCACAAATAATTGAGAGGAAAGAACAGAAGAAAAAAAAGCAAGTCGGCTGTTTGTTTGGTTGTGGGCCAAGCAAAGCAAGCAAGCTAACGTAGTATATGCAGCAGGAGGAGCGGCTGGCCTTGGGCCTTAGCCGGCTCATGCGAGGAACAGCAGGCTACCAGCAAAGCAACAGCAAGCACCTTGTGAGCTCCTGTAGCATACCACCTTGGAAGTTTGCAATGAGAGGGAGCAGCTTATAAGGAAAGCCTGGACACTAGTAACACCGAGTTTGAAATTTACGTGCGAAGCGAGGACGAAAGAGTAGGTGCATACCATGGTCAGTGTGCGGGTATATGGTGCATGACACATGTGAAAGCGAGGACGAAAGTACAAGTACGTGTTAGAGTTCTAAATTACAACATCCTATTACTTTAGTCTATAAACAATCATCTTCTAATTGCGAAAATTAATTCTTTGATTTGGATTAGAAGCCATTGAATTCAATTTTTGTTGATTCTTCTTTTTGTTTTTCTTCTCTTCTTTCTATCTTCTTCTGTGTTTGGTTTTCCTGTTGACGAAAACAAAACGGCAAGAGATGCCTCACGAACCTCTTCCAGTGTCTAACCGATCGAACAATTGGTTTAGGATTTTAGGGTTAGAGAGAGGTTCGGTGTAGCTTCTGCCTCTTCTCCTCTTTCTCATATATAGTGATACTGGTGGGGCTCAAAGGTTTATCTTCAATTAGAATTGAATTCGTTTTGCACCAATCACACAAAACAAATATTATCTCTTAGTTTCTTTTTTCTTGTTAGGAAAGGATACCGGTGGTTTTAATCTCCTTCCTAATCCTTATCGACAGTAACCAATAAAATCAACCAACATTCTTCCCTTAATTTTGAGAGTAACTGACGAGTCTACTAAATAAAATAGGTCCCCAGGGCAATGTGTCATTACAACATTAAGCGTCACTGAGACAACAATACCTATAGTTCACTATAGTACTCAAATAAACTTAAACTTAACTTAGTGGGTGTTGATTGATAAATGTAAGTCCCTCTCATCCAGAATCTTAGTCAAACCTCTAATTTACACATGTATTGGCCAGAACATATCTTAATTAAAATTAATTTATGGGTCTTTAGAGTATGAATTCATGAGCAAATGCTCAGCTTAATAGTTCGATACTGGGACATATCTTTCACAACCATACTAATGTGTTAGGCAGAAAACACACAACATGTTGTTACTAGAATAGAATAGAAAACTATGTTTTATTAGTGCACAATTTATAACACAGGATAATCAAAAGTGGTCTATGAGAGCTATTTACCACTCTTAGTTCCGAAAAATACTCTTAAACATATGATTAATCATAACATGCTTTAAAATCTAACTGCATCATCGACTATGTTGTAAGAGATTATTTTGGAGCTTTTCCATGGTTATTGCTCCCCTATGTGTGGATATAAATTAATCTAAATTAACTTAATGATCTTTATAAATATCCACACATCTCATAAAATAAGTTTCCAAATGACTCTAAACTTTAGAAACCATTTAAACTTTAGAAATATGAGTATGTTACTTAATTTAGTTTGCCTTGTAAATAACACAAAATATTTTAATACTAGTGATCTAGTCTGGATTTAATTAAATACTATCAAGATTCCCAGTAAACAATATATGCCAAATCTGTATGCATCCAGATTTGAACTAATATCAAGCTTCTGTTTGCTGAATCATAAATGATTATCTTTAATTTATGTCAATACATGACTTACTAATATAAGCTCAGTACTCCTTTAGACCAAAATTTGATGACAAAATTTTCTTTAGTTTCTAACAACAATATGCACTGCTTGCTAATAAAATGTCATCAACATAGAGTAATGATGAATGAATTTTTCCACCCTTTTCATGCAGTTATCCACCTCACTTGAATTGTTTAAAATTTTCATTAGAGTCTGGCTTAAATTTTATCGATCCATTTAAATGGCCTACTATTTTGACTCATTTAGAAACTTCCACTAAATTTTTTATTTTGTTTTGACTCATCAGTCTCAATTAATCTTACATGGTTTGAAAACTATTTGGATGAGTGCTTAACTTTAATAGCTTACGAGGTGAGTAATCTTCATATAGTGTTTACCACCATAGTCCGATCTCACAACTTCATTTGATTTCTAGCATTAGTATCTTAAATATCTTAAAGGAAATCGGGGGTCACTTATGGGTAAACATGACCCAAAAAAATCGCTTGTTGGCTAATTATTAACTTAGTATTTTTTAAGCTAAACAACATCATTAAAATCTTAGGGTAAGAATATCTCTATCTCATGAGATATTCTAATCGCCCCTAGTAATGTAGCATAAATAACAATGACATAATGTTCAACGATGTCTTACTTCTATCATTATAACCACAATTATCCACCTCATTCTTTTAAGCTTAGTTCACTAATGACGCAGCGAAAATTTATAACATCATCAATGCTTGATTAAATCTACAAATGGATTTCTTGAGTCTGCATCCTATATGTGACTTGTCTTTCCACAACAAAACCCTCAGGCTATGCTATGTATATTTAATTGTGCAAAGTCAGTAATTAAGAGATGCAAAATTATTTCAGCATCCACATAATGGAGCTATGAGTCATAAATGAGGTAGAATAATCTTTCTTGTTGGAGCTCTCAATGAGCTCTCACTGATTTTATTATTTATGTAATGGAAGCATAATATCTAATTTCCCATGAACTTGAATCACATAAGTTTAATTTAATTTTACTTAGTGAATTACCATCTAAGTAATGATCGATGTCAGAAATTTCTAAGGGTGAAGTGTCTCTACTTTAATGAGACGTCTATTTTCCCATAGAAATGTGGCTGAATAATAAGGCCATAATTTCGATAACATCTCATAATGATTCAACCCAAAAAAACAATGCCATTAATCTTCTTATGTAACTACTTTCTCAAACTAGGACATTAAGCATGTCCCTATTTCTTGCAAAAACTTACATAAGAAAATTTCAAAAGTAGTATACGTAAGACATAGAGGCAATTTTATTTCCCTTTATGAGGAATATGAGCTTTATGATTACTAAATTTGGAGTTGCAACACTCTCCTTAATAAAGCTTCATCTTTGCCATCAAATGACAAGATTAATATGATCTTACTTAGTTTGCCTTTTACTCGTCCATATTTATTGATTTACTAAGTGATGAACAAGTCAGCTATTGTCCACTTTGTCTTAATGAATATTGCACTAATCTGAAAAATGACCATAATGAAATGTGCGATGTCCATCCCACTAAATTTGTATGCCATGTAAGTTATTATTTTGGTAAAATTTTTGATTATGGTGACAAATGTGCATGCGCACTTTAAGTGTACTTAACATTAGCCTTTGACAAACTCCAAAAGTTTGTCTCAACATTTGTTAGATACTGTTTTCACGTTGTCAAGCTCAAAATTCTCCCCTATATTGACAGGGATGAAAATCTTAGTGTATAATAGTGACATGTGAAACATAACATTGTATTGGCCCTCGTCCAGGCTAAAAAATGCCTCTTGAGTGTAGGAAAAAAATTAGTGACATTAGCTGTGGTAGCCACATGGGATCCTCTATAAATGCTAAATCATACTTAGAAAAGCCTTAGCTTAATTAAGTCAATGAGAAAAAAAATTGAATACATTTATTGTTGAAACATTAAGCGACATTATTATTGTGGTTGCTAGTGCAAATAATTTATGTTAGTACATTTACTTAGACAACAATGATAACTTAATCTTCATTTCGCTTTGCATCACCGTTGGGCAGAGATAAAATGAAGGAATCATTAAGTGAAATTACTTATAATCCAAAATCAAATCACCGTTGGGCAGAAATGAATAGAGAATAAACATTAATGTCTTAAATCACATCACCGTTGGGCAGAAGTAATAAAAAAATATCATAAATTACTAAAATTAAAATCCTAAATCAAATACCATAATTAGGTAGACATGATATAGGAAATAATACAGTAAGTTAAGTTTAAAATCCTAAATCAAATCACTGTAAGGTAAAAATGATATAGAAAATAATGCCATTAAGTTGAGTTTAAAATCCTAAATCAAATCACCTAAGATAGAAATGATATAGGAAATAATGCCATTAGTAATGACATAAAATTAAAATCCTTAACTACATCACCATTGGACAGAAATGGTAAAGGAATTAAGCTTACTAACAATTAAAATCCTTAATCACATCATCGTAAGGTAGAAGTGATAAACAAAATAATAATGCATTAATGGCATGAATTTAAAAAACTAAGTCATATAACCGTTAAGACAAAAATGACAAAGGAAATAATAATGACATTTAAATTTCCCTCAATTATATCACCGTTGGGCAGACAATAACCAAGGAATAATAATAATCTTAATGAAGTTTGACATGAAATCATAATAACATTCGTTAGATATAATTCCACATCTAAATACTTTCTAGTTAAATTTTCCGTTGGTTCCATTCAACTAGAAATAAATTAAATGACTAAGGAGATAACGATCAAAATGATGTTGACATGAAATCATAATATTGGTCAAATATAATTTCATATCTAAATACTTTCTAGTTAAATTTCCATTCAACTAGAAATAAATTAAATAACTCAAGGAAATAATAACCTTATTAATTTTGACATGAAATCATATTAGCGTTGGTCAAATATAATATCATATCATTAATTTCTTTCTAGCTAAACTTCCCGTTGGTTCCATTGATCTAGAAATAATTTTCTGAGTGGTCAAATAATTGATCATAATTTTTCTAGCAATTTTAATGGCTAAAAAAATGCCAAGTAAAATTTTGTAAATGAAAAACTTTAAAATTTGATGGATTTAATTAAAAAAATTTAGCCCATCACTTTCAAAGCCTGGCCTAAAAAACCGGCCGGCTCATTTAAGCGAACGCGCGGGGCGATGGCACGAGACCCATCTTCACTTCTGCGGCACAAAAAAAGGCCGCGCGGCCCACGAATGGCAACGGCTCAACATGGGGCCATCTTGTGCCATCCGATCTGATGGACGGCTCAGATCGGTCCCGCGTCGATGAAATCGCCGACTAGGGAAAGGTCCGAAAACCCTAACCCTAATTCCCTCTTTCTCCCCTTCTTTCCCCCGATCCAAGCACCCGGCGAACCGAGTGAGCAGAAAGGTGGTGATGGCGGCAACAACGGTCTGGCAAGCGGTGTGCACACAAGCGAAAGTGACTCCGCCATGTGCACCATGCTCGTCAGCTAGGAGGGCACTGCACAAGGTGGTGCCAAGCCGAAACGTTTTAGGCGTCGGTGGTCCGACGAAGTGGGCACGCAAGCAACGGCGAGCATTGAGCAGGCTCCGAGCTTCGTCGGCAGGGGGACGCCACACAAGGCGGCGCCAAACCGCACCTTTCCGTCGCGCAAGGTGGCAACGGCAGAGGAGTCCATTGCGGTGCGCGCATGGCGGAGACCAGCACGACCACGATGGAGGAGATGGCGGCGAGGCCGCTTCCCGGTGTGCACCGCACGTGTGGCTCCCGGTGAACTTAGGCTCCAAATACGGTAACTTCTCCGAGCTCAAAACTTAATTTGATTTTGGGACTTAGGGTTCTTCATCCGAATTAGGGTTCTTCTCAATTTTGGGATTTTAGGGTGGATTTAATCCGATTGATCTTATTCCCTTCTTCCCTTAATTTCTTAATTTCTACTGCTAAGCATAGGAATTAAACTAAAAAAACTTGAATTCAAACAAGCTAAACAGTAGGATTTAAAACCCTAATCCAATGTAAGCCAAAGCAAAATAAAACTTAAACATGAATGGCTTCTAATTAGGGATGATGAGATTAATTTAGGGATTGAAAAGGCTACAGATCAGCTTTGATACCACAATGTTGGATTTCTAAATTACAGGATCTTATTACTTAAGCCTATAAACAATCACCTTCTAATGGCGAAAATTAATTCTCTGACCTAGATTAGAAGCCATTGAATCCGAATTTTGTTGATTTCTTCTTCTTGTTGTTCTTCTCTTCTTTCTCTGATTCTTCTTTCTATCTTCTTCTTGGTTCAGTTTTCCTGTTGACGAAAAGAAAATGGCAAGAGATGCCTCACGAACCCCTTCCAGTGTCTAACCGATCGGGCAATTGGTTTAGGATTTTAGGGTTAGAGAGAGGTTCAGCGTATAGTGACACTGGTGGGCTCGGGGGTTTATCTCCAATTAGAATTGAGTTCATTTTATACCGATCACACAAAACAAATATTATCTCTTAGTTTGTTTCTTTCTTGTTAGGAAAGGATACTGGTGGTTTTAATCTCCTTCCTAATCCTTATCGGCAGCTAGTAACCAATATAATCAACCAACAGTAGGATGTTGGGGGTGTTATGTATAAGTGGGCCCGTCCGTCGGATGGGCCGGGCTGTGTGTTTTACACGAGACGGGGATGAAAGTGTAAGTGGGTCTGTCCGTCCGATGAGATAGGCTGCGGTGTTCTTGAGGATAGGCTTTTACACTCTGTGGTGGTGGCGGTGGATCGGAACTAGGGTTTCAAATATTTTTGGAAATTTTACTTCTTTTGGCGATTTTTTTTGGCAAATAGGCGGCATAACTTGACCCCACGATAATATTTTTTTGCGCGCAGTTGTGCTGCTGCTTGAAAAAATATCAAATTTCACGGACCACCTGAGAGGAGGCTAGCTGCCCAGCCGTTTGCGAAAATGGGTTTTGGCCATTTATAAAGATCATTTCGGTAACTAGCCAATATTTTCTTAGATGGCTGCAGTATTAAATATGATAATTAAAGAATTTAAGCTGACATATACAAACACTATTAAAAAAACAGTCATCGCTGATGGTTCACCATAGTTTCATGCCCAAACCGACAAGAACCGGCAGTGTTGCTCCGTCGATTCGTTCAGCGCATTGTATCACTGTCGGATCACGTTGGCCGTTATTCTCGATTCCATGGACGGGATGCATAGATGCTCGGCCCTAACTCATATTATTAATTAGATTATGCATACATCCATTTATCTCTAGAAACATTCCATGCTGCAGCTGGATCTCTAACTATAGCTGCATACATTGCTCCGGGAAAGGGATATAAAAGATGATAAGGACATGATCATCAAAAGATTGGAGGCGAAAGGAGACTAGCATAATTCTTCATCACTCTAGAACAAGAACAGGAAGAATATGCATGGAACTGGAAGTGTGTTGGTCTCTGGTGGCATTGTGCATGCATGCAATACCTAGCTAGCTAATGCTTGAGAGTTGAAACAAAACATGCTACATCGATATGGTTCGCTTGGTATGCTCCTTTCGTATTGTGCGTATCAGCTACTTTTTGCTTGCTTAAAATATTTTTAGGGCATTTAATTGCATTGTGGGAGGAGAATATATGTTCTGTCGGCTGCACTCTCTTTTAATTTTCTGGAGGATATGCAGGATGCAGGTTGCATGAGCCGTTGATAGAGTCAAATACATATATGCACTCATGCATGTATATATGTACATGACAAGTAAACGCATGTCACATTCCGGCAAGTGTCTGGCTTTGCAATTGGAATCATATCTATTTGAACACAAATATTTTTGTGATATTTTTTCATCAAGAACACGCAAGTTGACCAATCTACAGTTAATTTGTTGAGAGAACAGCTAACTTTCATGTATATCTCCTGGTCAATTCTAACATGCATGCATGCCTTTTTTTTACTGTGATTTGACATATTAGTTAGGGGTGAAAATGGATCAGATAGTTTCCAATCGATTCAGACAATTTTTTAAAACGAAATGCATTAGCTCGGATAGCTTGTGTCGGGTTCGAAATCATATTCAGATTTTCTTTTCTTCGCGTACAGAAATGAATACGGAAGTGCTAATATCCACACAGGAAACGAAAACAGTCGCAAACTATTAGATAGGTGTTCAGATAGTTTCGGGAAACAAAGGCCCAGCCCTGTAGCCCATATTACCTTTTTAACTTTAGGCTCATATCTCTAGCCTAACTCATTGTCCAATATTTTTATCTTAGAAACATGGTATGCAGCTATTCTTAATATGTTATATATATTTACTAGCTTCAAACCATATATTGTATGGATAGTATTATTAATATTATAAATATTAAAAAAATAATAATGTATTTTAAAGTAATATTATTTTTGGAATGTAAGAACATATTCTTTTTAAATAAGAGTATATGTCAATTACATATTTTTAAATATTAATTTTAGAATTAAGTTAACAAATTTCTAAATTGAGAGTCTAACATGGATACAACTTCATATTTGTCAATTCCAATACTTTAAATTATTAAATTTTTAAGAAACAAAAAACTAATGTACAGAGTAGTAAAAAATAAAGTATGTCATATTATATTTAACAGGAATTTAATATATTCTTTCGGTTAAAAGAACTAGTTATATATGATTTTGAAAGCACTGTCTAAGGGGTTTTATTTTCCAACAAATATTCATGAGTGTTTTTTTTCGATTCATAGTCCCTCTATATGTGTATTCGATAATATCCGTTTTCATTTTCATATCTGGGGTACCATATTAGTTTCCGTTCTGAGAAAAATAAATGAAACCAAATATGGTTGAACTAGTTTTCATATGTATTCGAGCTGTTTTCATCCTTACTATCAATGATGGTATGAGAAAAGAAGAAGAGAAAACACATGCTATCCCTACTTGGTGAAAACACATAATAGATAATATTTGGTGAATGTTAAATATAAAATACAGGAGCCATATGTGACAGGACCAAATTAAATCATATTACAACCATTTGGGAAAACAACACGTGTATATGTAGATATAGACAGGCGTATGGACACATAAGTTTCTTTAAACAATTAAACCAAAGGGAAAAAACACATTTTCACTAAATTTACTAAACAAATGAAATGATATGGGACAAATTAAAATGTTGTTTTGCACAAACCATCTTGATGCATTTTGTACATCATAAAATTAGGAACCAATTTTTTGGTAATCAATTTTGGAAGCACTTCTGGTAATTTAATTTTCAAAATGGTGTAATAATTTAAAAATAACAAAAAATCCATGGACAAACTGATGGCAGTAAATGTATTCTAAAAGTTCTTTTTTTTGGCTGAACTAACTTGTGACATGCACCTCATTTGATTTTTTGATGATATATCATTATATTTATACCGTTGAACTATCACTTACATGTGGACCAGTGACGGCCGGAGCCAGTATCTTGATCACAATGGAGGTTCAGACAATTGACAAACCAACAAAGCCAGCCACACATTCAAACAAATCAACAAGATAATTCAAATGACATAGATATTACAAAAGTTCAGCTTGTTTTTATTGCATGCACTTGTATATAAATTTGGGTATATATATATATATAATGGGTATTTTGTCAAAATTTTTGGGGTTATAGATTTATCCCCATGAATCACGCTAGCTCGCCACTGATGTGGACCACCCGAAAACCTACCAAACGGTCAAAATGAGATCAAGAAACAAGTTAGTGAAAAAAACATATATGTCCATATTATATATTTCTGATGAAAAATGTAATGTGTATATGTTACCTGGTATCAGCATATATTGATCCAAGCAAACACATCTATATATATGTCAAAGATACCAGATTCAACAAGTTCAGACACCAGCTAGCTGGCTAGCTAGCTTGTGCTAGAATTGTACTAGAAAGGAAAAAGAGGAAAGAAACTGCAATTCAGCATTGGGACAGCTTAATTATATTCCAGGTTTTAATTTAACCTGAATAGCAAGAAAATCAGCAGTAGCACATCACATGCTTAATGTCTAACTATTGAAAGAAATATATATATAAAATACATATATTTGCATTGTATGCATCCATATATATTAGGGAGTCCATTATCTAAAAAAAATATATATTAGGGAGTGAGTGAGGGAGAGAATTTGCTGACAGAAAGAGAAGTGAGCACATATAGCTTCAAGCACATGAACTCCTCTATATGTATATCCTTCAGCCAACACATATATGACCACATATGCAAGAAAAGAACTATATATGCTCACTCTCTTCTGTCAGCTCCCTAGCTCTTTGGTTCCTTCCCTATATATATGCACAAACAATAAATCAGCAAGACATGTCATCATGCAAGTTATTGATTAGCAAAAAAGAAAAAAAACACACATGCCCCAAAACAAAGGTGTGGCTTCTCAGTCTCTTGATTGCTTTCCAAGACATTAACTTGTCACTTTAATTTCGCAGACTACTGTTTTATTTGAATGTGCGGCTTATGGTCTGAAGGGGATGGCATGGTATTTATAGGAGTAGGAGATTGCGAGGGGATGTACACAACCTACTGCCCTTCAATTTCTTAGTTTGAACAGAATAAATGCCGCATCCATTTGTTGATGCCACAAAGAGGTGACTTGTCTTTTCTTGTCTACCTCCTCTAGGTTCTTGTAGTTTGATCATCTATCCTATATATTTGGTTGTGATTACTATGGGCCAGGATTATTCAGATTATCTACTTAATATAGAAATAAATTAAATATTTAAAAAATAAACTTAACAGATAGCTTAAAACAAGTGATCTACACAATACAATATAGAAGAAAGTTTTTTTTTAAAATAATATTTTTCAAAGCATAACTCAAATAATCAATTCAATAATCCGGTGAATAATGTGAAAACAACAAGAACTAAGTCAGCTGATTTGTCCAAATTGTATAATCAAATTTAAAACTGATGAAAAAGTACCCCTCAAGCCATTTATAGTTTAAAAGTGAAGTTAGCTTATTTATTTACATTATTTACAAGGTGTTCGAGCTCCTCTCCTTCTTCTTCTTCTTGTGAGAAGATATACAGATTACGATGCTAGCTCGTTGGTCTACATGGATGAAAGATATGACATATTTCAAAATGTTCTGGTCGGTCTTAACTACATGAGGAGTCCATGATTGATGCATTTTAACTATTGATCCCTGTTAATTCTTTGTTAACTCTTATATATGGGTTGGGAGTACTACTCATTGTTATAGAGGAAACTATTTGCTTGCGTATATTAGTTATTCCATCGGCGTCAATTTATTCACTCTACTTAAAGAGTAACCATTTGAGAGGGAAAAGGAACACTGAAGAAATTGAAGTGCATCTTGTGTGATAAACATGTATATAACTGCTCCCTTGTCTATTATGTGGTGGAAAAACAGAGCGCTTTAACAACCACTAACTAGTCCTCCTAATGAGTTAGGAAATAATGGTAAATTTTAGAATAGTGATTATGACATTATTGAAGTTGTCAACTATTATGTATGTGTTAGGAAAATGTCCATTCTATACAACAGTACTAAACTTTTATATAAATGTGTGCAAAACAACATTGAACTTCTGAACAATATTGTTCAGATAAATAGTGTTTTTCAGTGAAATGACGATCTCACGTGGCAATGTAGGCCAAGGCTAAAGCGTTTTTTGAATTTTTAAATTGCTAAATTACTTCAAATATAATTAAGATATTCACTACTACAAAATGTATTTTTGCAAACGAACAAAATGTATTTTCGCAGATGGTTGGACGAGCCGCATGGAAGAAAAGGTCTGCGAAAATCCGATTTTTGCATGCAGACGTTTAAGCCGACCGCATGCGAAAAGAAAAAATTACAAAAAAAATAAAAAATTTCAAAAATAGACCGCCGCCCCTGACCCATCGCCATCCTCATCCTCCAGCCGACGGATTTGGGTGGGGGAGGACGCCGGCCGTCGAATCGGGTGGGGGAGGACGACGACCGGCAAATCGGGGCGGGGAAGGGCGGCGACCGACGGATCGGGGCGGGGGAGGACGCCGTCCGCTGAATCGAGTGGGGGAGGACGACGGCCGACAAATTAGGGCGGGGAAGGGTGGCGACCGACGGATCCGGGCGGGGGAGGACGGTGGCCAGCAGATCAGGGCGGGGAAGGGCCATCGCCGGCGGATTGGGGAGGGGGAGGATGGCCGTCACCCGATTTGGGCGAGGAAGGGCCGCTGCCATCGCCCACGTCCGTCCCCGCCGTGGCCCTCGCCCGCCGCCACCGCTGGAGTCCGCGCCCACCGAGCAATGCGGGGTGCATGCTCCTGGCTGCCTCGGCGGCGACGACGGCGCCACCCGCTCCTGACGCCTCCTCGTCGTTGGCGGCGGTGGCGCCGGGGATGGAGCCGCCCGCTCTCGGCCGCACGCCTCCTCGTCGTCGGTGGCGGCGACAACACCGGCGACAGCGTACCTCCCGGCCGCCCGCCGTTGCCCACTTGGAGGGAGAGAGAGAGATTGAGGAGAGGAGGGTGAGAGGAGAGGAGGAGAGGAGAGAAAGAAATATCTGGAGAGGGAGAGAGAGGAGAGGGGTGAAAAAATTGAAGTGGTGAGGAGGGAAAGAAGGAGAAGGGAAGAAAAAAAGAGGAGATATTTTTGCATGCGGACCACTTAAAGGCCCGCATGTAAAAATATATTTTCGCATACGGCCCTTTAAGAGGACCGCATGCAAAAATAGGCTTATTTTTGCATGCGGTTGCTTAAGAGGTCCGCCTGCGAAAATCGATTTTTGCATGCGGGCCTCTTAGGGAGCCGTATGCGAAAATAAAGGTTGATTTTCGAAGACGTGGTCAATTATGGTCCGTTTGTAACCTAATGAGAATCTCGTCCAGGAAAATCGTTTATCGTTTATGTAGTAGTGATTATCACTGGCTCTTTGACCTATCTATAACCTAAATAAATTTGGCAAGTGTGAAATAATATGTAGTTTAGGACTTTGGTAAAAGTTCAAGGTTGTGAAGTCAACAGTTTCTCCTCTATATTGTAACAATTATTAATAAGTTTATTAATTAGTGTTTTTTAACACACATGGTTCACAACACACTTCATACTGAATTCAGATATACTATTTTTTGTTCTTCCTTAGTGGTTGGTTGTAACATTCTTGAGGGACACGATCCTTAGAAAATTATATGCTACTAGCAACTTGAGAAAAAAAATCAACGTCCATTTTACAGCTCTGAATTGTAACGTAAGTTTGGTTTTATAATCCTATACCATTGAAATCATTCACTTTTTTATGGTGGTGAAAAAATTGAATGGTTTTGGTACCTTAACACTTGAAGAGTTTTGAATCTGTAAATTCTGGAAAGATTCTCACTTGGACTTCAGATCAGTATCTACTAGCTAGTAAATAATTTTGGTATGCAATATAAATAAATTATAATTGACACAAGGTGTTTATGAGTACTAAAACCATTTTTAGCCCCCAATAAACTTTATTTTCTAAGGTATTAATCGATTTAGGTTCTCTTGAAGAGAATGAATAATTATGAGTTTACATGACGTCATGGGGATAAAAGCTAGTGTTTTTTCACATCTTAAAGGGGATGGCGTCCTTGTTTTCTCAAAATACTTTCAAGAATTAATAAAATACTTATCAAAAGATGACGTTGTTACTATGTACATATGCTAATCAAGGAAATTCAAAGTCCAAATTGATCATCTCGCGTATTGAGAAAAAAAAGACTAATCTAAACTGTAAACGATACTTACATTAATTATTCACCATTATATTCCTCCTTTTCTTTTTCTTGCTTTGTAGATAGAGTTTTGACATGAATATTCACGGAACCCCCTTTCTTTTTGGCAGATGGCTAAAAAAACGTTCGCATGTAAAAAGGTTTGATATGCTATCCAATTAAGGTCCGCTTGTAAAAAATTCATTTTTTCAGACGAACTTCTTAAGAGGCTTGTCTGTGAAAATAGACTTATTTTCGTATGCAGGCTTAATAGGAGGCCGGCATACGAAAATCATTTCACAGCCCCACTTCCTCTTCTTTTCTTTTATTAAGTCATCCCTCATCCCTCTCTCTCCCTCGACTTCTCCACCTCTGCCTCCTTCCTTCTCCCCTCCCTTCTTCTCTTTCTATCCCTCTTGAGGCCGTGACGGGAGCAGCCTATTGGTGGGGCAGCACCGTGACGGGGGATTCGCCGCCTCCGGCCCTGCATCGTGCTTCGACTCCTTCTCCGGCGACGATGGCGGACCTGCGATGGCCAGATCCGGTGACGACGGACCCAAGACGAGCGAATCCATTGGTGGTTGGCCTAGAGGCCGCGAAGAAGAGGGAACAATGGCGGCGGGCCTTGGCCACGATGGATCCAGCGGAGTCAAGTCGTAGCGGGCTTCAAGCGGTGGCTTTGAAGGTGCAGAGGGCTTCGGGCAGCATCGAGGAGTTCAGGGACAGTGGATCCATCGGCGACGGTAATGGGAGCGGTGGATCCACTGCCTGTGGGATCTGGAGCGGTGGATTTGGACTCCAACAACGATAGCTACGACGACCTCGACGATGACGGTGGTGGAGGCACAGGATCCGCTGCCACCGGTGAAGGGGTGGCGCCGAGCAGCAACGATGGCTTCTGGAGCAGTGGGAATGGGAGCTATGGTTTCTGGATTTTGCTTTTTTAATTATTTTTGTTTTTGATGAGTTTTGCTTTTGCATACGGACAGTATAATCTCTGTATCCAAAAATTTATTTTTTCATGCGGTTCGGCTGTCCACTTAAACAAATTCTGATTTCCACATACACCTAGAGACGGACAGACAAAGCACCCGCCTACAAAAATGTCTTTTTACCGTATGGAAAAATTGTTTGTGTACTAGTGTAATTTTGGTGCGTGGTAGTTTGGTAGATGTCAATATATGGACGTAATCAAAAGTTTTTAGAGTAATCCATAACTATCAGTATTGTACTTGGGAAGCAAATTTACACGTACGAGGGACATCCCAGCTATGTCGTATTGTAACATGTGGCCATTGCTTTTGATTATTCCATTGCTTTGTTTATGCAGGGAAAGTTAAATATAGCTAGCTAGCTATATATAGAAAAGCTAAGCTAGCTAGGTATAAGTTGGTCTATATATATACAAAAGATGAAGAATGAGAATTTTTTCTCTAAGAGAATACACTAGAGATAGCTAGGTCGCACAGATGTCTGATATGACGTGAGGATGCATTTATTCCTTTCTAGTTGATTCGCATGCATAATGGAAATATTTTGCAGGTAGTAAGAACATCTGTGTATTATTATATATGACATGCATATATGAAAAAAATAATGAGAACATTCTTCACCAAGAACCATACTAAGGGCGAGTTCTTCATCTTACTTTTCCAATTCACATTTTTTTTCACGCACACGTTAACGGTGTATTTTTTGCAAAAAGTTTCTATACGAAAGTTACTTTAAAAAAATCATATTAATCCATTTTTCAAAAAAAATTTAGTAAATATTTAATTAATCATGTGCTAATGAGTCGTTCCGTTTTCCGTGCGAATTCCCAACCCACCCAAAAGAACACACCCTAAGTGTACTAAATATATATATTGGATGATGCTCCACGTATGCGGACATATCTCAATGAGAATACCACATACTAATTAAACAAGAAAATAAATCTTCAAATACGAGACATTACTACAGAAAACGTTATTGGTGCCGATTGGGAAATTCCATAGGTGCTGGATTTTCCAAGCGACACCCCTCAGGCGACACCAATGTGAAGAATTAAAGATGTCGGTTTAGGAACCGGTATTTTTGAGGTTCCATGAATGAAAAATAATCTGGCTCGATGCGCATTGGCTCGAATCAAGTCGATCGAGCAACTCCCCATCATCCTAAGTAAGAACACATTCATCAACATCCACATATATACCTCCATCCAACAACAAGGAGACGCTGAGATTGAAAGGTATCTCAGAATATCGAAGAACAAAATTATAGCATCTAAGAACACAAAACTTGAAGGAATAGAATGACACTGCCGTCGCTTGCCGTGGTGGAGTCCTCCCAGCATCGTTGAGCGC
>BDMV01000005.1:6870770-6957733 GCA_008326285.1 Oryza officinalis
GGGGTGGAGTATGTGAGGGGACCGTTTTAGTTATTGCGCAACTCAGATGTAGTTTAGTGCATCCATATATATACACACACATGAAGACAGTACCGGAACTTTTAGAATAATTAGATTGTTAAATAATTAGCATGCAAGTCACCTTAATATAGGTAGTATTTATTTAATACAAACTAAGTAACACATATAATGATAAATCAAATTAAGAGTACCTTTTATTTTGTCAGATGAAAATAGTTTTACAGATTAAATAGTATATAATATATGCCGTTATATATCTTCTATAATTTGATCGTATATTATTCATCCAGAGTAGTATTAATTAGGAATATTACCCATACTTACTGGCTACATGCAGCTTGGGCCGCATGCTTTTCACTGAAGCAGCAGGGAAAATGGACATTTGGCCACGTTCAAAACGCGGTTTCGATAGTATGTCATCCCGAAAACACGATTCGATAAAATGCCAATATGGAGCGCGCGCTTACCGTCACATTGCCATTTTCGCCGTTTTATTTATTTTCGAACTGATTTTGCTCAGAAGTGGGGTGATGAGATGGAATTGCTCCTTCAGTCGGATGTTGAAAGCGGTGTGCATCGAGCTGGTTGAGCCATTTGCGCTTGTTGCTGGCTTGCCTCTCTCTCTGTTGCAGAGCGCCACTGCAATGTGCTCCGCCGCCATGGCCTGCATCTTCGGTCCGGCATCTCGAGGCTGGCTGGCACGTCGAGGAGGAGCTGATGCACCCAAGCCGCCATCCGTTCTCAGCAGCCGAAGCTCGTCGTCGGCAGCAGAGAGAAGCGGCAGTAGCGAGGAGCGCGGCGGCGGGGCGCTAGTGGCGCTCAACAACGTGATCGTGAACCTAGTAGGGCTGGGCTGTTGGTCCCGGTAGATCTTTGACGAGGTGCGGCGCAAGTTTTCGCGGCTCAGGCAGATGTCCGCGGTGGTGGCGCTAGAGGGGGTGGAGGAGGCCATCCTCTTCCACGGCGGCCTGATATGCGACTTCGCTGTCTCCTCGGCGCATAGGACACCACCGTCCTCGTCGGCGGCGCCACGCTCCTCGCCGTCATCGGGAGGAGCAAACAACGCGGTGGAGGAGGAGCTACTGGACTCACCGCCGCCCTTCCTCGCCTGCCGCGCCCTGGACTTGCCAGCCTTCGCCATGGCCTCCGTATCAAGCGCCGCCGCTACTCTCGCCGTCATCTTAGCACCGCCAGTGACAAAGCAGCAAGAACCCTGGTGGTGCATGCCACCGTGCCACCAGGAAGAGGAGCTTTGAGGAACGCGAAAGAGGACAAGGAAGCTATGCAGTTCGACACTATGGTTGCCATCTCGATTCCCTTTCACCTGGCAAGCATGGGCAATTCCGTCTCATCATCCCACGTCCGAGCACAAATCAGTTCGGAAATGAATAAAACGGCGAAAATGGCAATGTGGCGGTAAACGCGCGCTCTATATTGGCATTTTATCGAATCACATTTTCGGAATGGCATACTAGCGAAACCGCGTTTTGAACGTGGCCAAATGTTCATTTTCTCAAAGCAACAGGCAGCTAGGGCAAATCATTTCGGCCTAGCCCAAGAAATAATGGGCCGCATGTGTTCCGGCCCAACTTGCATCGGTTTCCCCTTCATTTTTCTTGCTGATCTCAGTTATTGGGAGCACTAAAACACTTATTATAGTAGTGTTTTCTCGAATGATTGGCGCAATAAAGGTTGAGGATGATCTACTTGATTATAGAGGTAAATTAAATATTATATATTATAAATAAAATAATAACTTAAGTACAAGTTGTCTAAGCAAGCAACGCGAAGAAAATTTTATGAGAGAACATACTTTTAAGAGCGTGGATCAAATAAAGTTTTTTTTTAAGAAAACATACTTTGAAAATTATGGAGCAAGTAGTCTGATCGGTGACAACAATCCGGTGGATATAATCTAAAAAGAACATGGCCAGTTAGTTTAATTATCTCATTCTTCCTAAAGTAAAACCCTATCTACTGCGGTTCCAAAAAAATAAGTCTACCCTATTTTTCTAACTGACGCATGGAACACTCTTTTGGAGAATTTATGGATGTTTTTTGAAACATCAGAACCCTTTTGTTTGAGGTAATTAGTAATTAAACATTCCATACCAACATTTCCAGTCGTCCAAATTAAAGGTCTAGACAGTGATGTTCACCAGTTTATTTCCTTTTTTTCCCTTCAAAAGTCTGCCAACAAATATGTTTCTACATCTTCCATCAAAATCCACGTAGTTTTTGCTTACCATCCATGCTCCTTTTTTCTTGAACCATGCATGGTCCATGGACAAACACATGACGATGACAGATATCTCGATCGCTCCAAACTTAATGTTCTTCAGCTGGAAATGCAGCAATCAGCTCCAAATTTGGCAGATCTAGCCTGCCGGAAAAGCACTGGGTTGTTCACACAAGGGAAGCAGCCTGAAAGGCACATCTCGTCGTGAAGACTCCGGCACCAAGACCTTGCTGGCTGCAGGTCTTGCCGTCGCTACCTTTATCTGGCGCGGAATAAAAAATACGTATTTGATGTGGAGGCTGGATTGAATTTTAGTATGTATGTATCTCTACTACTTTAAAAACGAACTTGTCCTCCTTCCTTCTAGTTATCTCCTCATCCCAACCCACCCAACATATTCTTTCGTCACTCTGTTTAGCCCATAAATATATGGGCTCTTAGTCTATCTTAATTATATGGGCCTGACCCGTTATAACTTACGAAATATAATTAGTATAAAAAAAGAAACATTAATAATGTGGTCAAATTTCAGTCAAAAAGAAATATGGTCAAATTGGTATGGATGGTTATTCAGATATGAATCTTTACATGATCGATCATTTAAGTACATTGAACTTGCCTAGCAAGTAGCAACGTGCCGGCCTCTCTACCTGTTACAGTCATAGTGTTTCAGACCTGATCATCTTAATTTACTTTTTTGTGGACAATGGTATGCCAGACATCGTACTGAATGAAAAAAATCAGTCTTAAAGGTACTATAATATGGTGGAAATGGTTTTTGTTGTGGCTTATATCAGTTTATAAACTGTATATGATTGAGAAAGATGCTGATAGGGGAAAAATATATGGTAAGCTTCCTTGCAAGAATGCTTGGCTCTGGATTGATTCAGAGATCGATGATCCATTTGTGATGGAGTTACCAAATCCTGATCCTTGTTCACAGGACTCACAGAACATGCATGCATGGATGGATGGCAAAACCTTTGCAGTTTGCAGTCAAAGATGTGCCACAGTACTTAAAATGAAATATTTGACAAAGCTGATAACATTACTGAATTTCTAGTTTTATACATGCTGACCATTCACTGGCTACAGTTGATAAAATGCCGTTTTTTGCTTGTTGACCTCAGTTATATATTGACAGTCGTAGAACCAACTGAGAGAGTAATCACATGGTTCTTGCAGTAAGTAAACCTACTGATTAGAGATAGGAGTGAAAATGGGGTAGGTATTTTCCGACCGTCCGCCTGACCCGAGGCTCACGGGAAAAATATGAGATAGAAAATAGGATACCCAGTACTATCCGATTTCAAATCCGAATCCATAAAAAAATATGGGTTAGGATATGAGAAGAGTTGTATCCGTTCGTATATATTATGAAATACATATAAAAATCTATTATAAATCTACCTACAAACATGATAAAAGATTGAATAATCACTATTTTACGAGCTCACATGTAATATCGTATAATTTTTTTTCGTTGTATCTCTTTTGGTACAATCATTGCCTCCTTATATTTCATATCTATGAATTAAAGATACAAATATATATCCATTCCCGAATCTTATTCGAAGAAAATAATATAGGATAAGATATTGGATGAGTGATATGTTATCTGGCATTACCCATACTCGATTCCGAATTTGAAGAAAAATATGAGTTAGGATATGGGAATACCATGATCCGACTGTAACCACCCGTTTTCACCCCTAATTAGAGGGTAGAGGCTATGTATCTGTTAACGCCAAAATTCGGTAAACCCCGAAATCGTCATCGGTCTAGACTTAGTATTGGCTTAAGAGTCCTGGAATCGGTCGATCAGAATTATTAGTCGCCAAGCAGTTGGATTCTTAATGGGTTCGGTTAAGGAAATTAATCAATTAAAGGAAGCTTATTCAGAAGATGACGAGTTTGAAAAGGATGCAGCGTGGCAATTTATCTATTAATTAGGCAGAGTCAGTTAGTTTTCTTTTATTTTTAGGAAAGTGTGTTTAGTATCCGATCAGAACTTATGTTCCCAATTAGGACTCATATCGGCCTGAGGGTATAAATATGTACACCCAGGGTCTTTGTAATCTATCTCCACAGATCAATACAATTTACTTTTGGCGCATCGCAACCATTTTACTTTCGACGAGTTCTTGTTTCGAGTTAGGCTGCATCGGCTTTGATCTCCGATAAGGGGTAAGGCTTGTCATGGTGGCTTGTATCAGCAGGATTAGGGTTTATATCGTTTTGACACTCTAATCTAGCTTATGCATCTACCTATTTATCATATATCTTAGTTAATCTAAGTCAATGATCCAATTTATCTGTATCGGTCGGATCTTTTCTTGGGTTTGCCGGTATTGGCTAAATTGTTTTGTCGATTTAGATTAGCTAAGGTATCTATCACCGTGAAAATCAGTCAAATGTTTGATTGTTTAAACTTTATGTTTATTTTCATACTTAGTACTGCATCAATTGGGTTTGACCTACTAAGTCGTGCTTAAAATCATAAAAGCTAACCTGTCTTTGATTGTCAATAACGATTTCATCGGGGTTTAGCCGATGAGTTATCTGGACGTCGCATTGGCTTATAAGAATTACATATAAGTTGCTTTTAGCCGATCGCAACAAAGTTTTCACGGCTCATCTAATCATTTGGATTTATCGACATTAGATCTCCAGCCGATGTATACTTTAACTTTCGAATCAACAATTATTTTATCATATCATTATTGGTCGATTGGTTTCTATTGGATTATACTATTATTTTATTACATTATTATCAGCCGATTGTCTTTATATCATTATTTACTCAAGTATCATAATCTATATTGAATATATAGCCGATTGCTCAAAACCCTATCGACATTGGCTAGTATCGGCTGGAGTTACTATATCGGCTTGCTGGCCGATCGGCTCTGCAATCTTCAATTTATATATCTTGTTAGTTGCAGGATCAAACTGACTGGTATGCCCGCATCTTATTAAAGTTTAGGACCTGTACTAGATCTAAATAGATCTCCTAGGCCTTCGTGTGTTTCGACACGATTTGCGTCAACGCAGATTTGACACTAACGATTGGACGTGAATTTTTTGTGAACAGTATCTTTCCAACTGACAGGGTAAACGGAAGAACACTGTTCAGAGAATTTTTAGATGTCTTGGAGACTTTATCATTTGTTTTTTTTGAGGTAACCACTGCAGTCAATATATAGCAACCTCTCCAGCTGTCAAGAGATGTCCTAATTAGCTACAGTGATTTTCGTCAGACCGTATATCAGAAGTCCTGCCAACTGATTTCTCGAGACAGTAACATTTTTAGCATCCATGCATGCACGTTCGCATTTTTTCTGACATGAGCACTTTCTTAGAAACATATATATTTACGACATGAGGACTCATGATTCACATTTTGGACTTTGCGTCTTTTTGACTGATACTGGCAAAATGCCCGAACATTGATACAGAATTAAAAAAATCACATCGGTACATTCCAAATAAGAAATCTATATACTATGTTAAATTTTAGTGTTCATAGCTTAATTTTAGATTTAGTTAGAGTTTTTTTATCTTCTTATATTTTAGCTATAAAAAAGTTTAAGGGGACTCAACTGACTTACGTCTATTGCATAACAGTCCCCTTCCTTAAAAAAGTTGTATCATCTATCCATAACTCAAAAAAAGAAGAAGATGGCAATGTGTTTTTTCTTTCTTTCTTTTAACTTAAGTGAAACATGTCTTATATTCGGCAACTAGCTATTTCTAATTAGAGTATAGAGTCTATGTAGCTATTTGACGAATTTGCTACTTAGCGGGTGATCGCTCCTCACGATCTTTTTTTTGTTTTTTTGTTTTCTTTTCCTTTTTAGCACCATATATTTTTCCTTTTTAGGTAAGTTTATATACATAAAATTTATATACCTAAACTTTATATACCAAAAATTTACGCACATAAAGTTTAAACACTTAAAGTTTATAGTCAAAAGTTTATATACCCAATTCAAATTCATATTTGAATTTAAATATTTTTTATATTACTAAAAAATTATACATGCAAAGTTTACCCTGTATATATTTTTATGTATAAAGTCTATACCCATGCATATTTTTAGTGCATTTGATTTTTTTTATTTTTTTGGTTGTTATAATTTTTCTTAATTAGTCTAAAATATATTTTTAATAAGTTGCATCATGGGAGGGAATGGGAGCTAGGGGCGGGAGTCGTGTGCTCGTCGGGGGCGGGCCGATCGTGCGCCGCAATCACCCTTCCATTAGGCATTTCCGCTATTTGAGGAAAAGTTGAACAGTGGTCTCACGTATCATAATTTTAAGGATTTGGTGATGGGGGTGATGACAAATTTACCGCTCACCACCATCACTACAGAAGTATAGATTACATGCCTTTATATATGTTTGTCAACCACGTTATTTATGAAGATGGGATTATCTTTTACTTTTTTTACCTTTTTCTTCATGCCTACTGTATTCAATTGGCCGATTATATGTTGGATTGCCGATGATCCAGTTAGCAGTCAAGGCTTAGAGTGTGCACGTGGATCACCAAATTATTTAGTAATGCTAGTTTGAAGATCTATCAAAAAGAGTGAACATGATGACCGATCCCGTTCATATACCTTTATGCGTGTTGGAGTTGATTAGTATTGTACGTTGTGGCTACTCTCAGATGCTCCCATCCCGTGTAAGGTGTTCAAATACATTTTTGGATTTGCTGGCTATCTGTTGACATAAAATTTGTGGCTGATTTGCACTTTTTTAACTGTTCGATATGAAACTCAAGTGTGAACACAACACTTTAGTAATTAATCAAATATTTTTTTGCAAGCTTGCATAACTCAAAGTAAAACGAATCTACTTTGTACAATTTATGATTGCATTTTGTATGTTTTGCTTCAACTATGCTGTTGATTTTTTTTTGCTCACCGTGCTTATGTATGTTTTGCTTCAACTACACCATTTTTTATTTTTTTTCTCGCCCAATGTGGTGCTTGTAGCTTCACGAGCCTTATGCTGGAAGCCTGGTAGTGTCTAGAATATAGCTCTTGGCTTCATCTTTTTTACTAGAAAAATGAATCGAACGATTTATGATACTTGTTGCCTACATCTGACGGTCATTATTTTGTGGCTTATGTGGCTCAATCAGGATCCAAGAAAAATTTATTCTTTCACTACTTTAGATTACTTTTTCTATACGATTGTTCTCTCTTATATATAAGTACGCTTCTATCTCTCTTTTTACTCTTTTAAATAAATAGTAAATTACTTTAAATCCTAATTCTCTTATATATTGTGTATTAGAAAAATTATAATGTAAATATTGAAACTTATAATGTTACATTACAGTGTAAGTTTTTTAAACTTAGAGTATAATAGTTACAACGTAAGCGTAGGCAACTTATAGTGTAATATATAAAAATGATCTGATTTTTTTAAAAAAAATGTATGACAGTATAAATATAGAAACTCTCAGCTACACAGTTGACAGATAGATTTTTGGTAGATTTTCTATCTAGTGTTATATAGGCAAGTCTTAGATGTTTGGTGGTAGGGTTATAATCTTTTTTTACATTTAATATATCAACCTTGTTTTAGAAAAAAAAAGAGCATATGTGTACCGCGGGTCGAGCACGCGAAGCTACGGCTCGTGCGGCAATAAGCTCCGCCACTCATCACCCGATCCATAAACGGAACTAACGAACAGCCCTTTTCCCACCAAAAGAAACAACAAAAAAGGCTTAACTAACACTGACCGCGAATCACCGAGCGACACGTGGCTGGACGTACGAGGTGCTGGCTGCTGCTCCACTCGCTTACGTCGCCCGCGTGGGCCGCAGTGCGCGTGCCTCATGCCCAGCCCGCCCACACGTGAAACGGCGCCGCTCATCTAGATATTTTTCACTTTAGTACCATACGGCGTGCCAAGGAAACCCTGTGCCTACTTATATAGCTTCCTCCCCAAATTAACACAACCCCATACGTATATATAAAGGCCTGATCACCACCACTGGCTTTTCTTGCTCACTCACCCACTTCTTCTTGATCGCCATGAGTTCCTTCTTCATCGAGCCATTCACCTTCACCACCCCCCTCTTCGAAATTCCCGCCGATTTTGACTACTCATCCGTGCTCGCCGACGGTGACTTCCCTCTCATGGACGGCGACTTTTTTGCTGGTCACCATCCTGACCAGCCGCCGTCGCCGGCGGAGGTGGTGGCAGGCAGAGGTGATGCCAGTGGGAAGCGGAGTTTCCAGGCCGACGACGACGAGGCCATGGGTGTCGTGTCCCGCTCGTCCAAGAGGAGGAGGAAGGCGCCATCGAGTTCGAGCTCGCCGTCCCACAGCGGCGGCGGCGGCGGCGAGGGGAATGAGCCGTCGGCGGAAAGGGGAGGTGGCCGGCGGGTGTGGGTGCGGGAGCGGAGCACGGAGTGGTGGGACGGCATGAGCGACCCGGCAGCGTGCCCGGAGGCGGACTTCCGGCGAGCCTTCCGCATGCCGCGCGCGGTGTTCGACAAGCTCTGCGACGACCTGGCCGCCGCCGTCGCCAAGGAGGACACCACGCTGCGCGCCGCCATCCCCGTGCCCCAGCGCGTCGCCGTCTGCCTCTGGCGCCTCGCCACCGGCGATCCCCTCCGCGAGGTGTCCTGCCGCTTCGGCCTCGGCATCTCCACCTGCCACAACATCATCCTCCAGGTCTGCGCCGCCCTCACCGCCGTCCTCCTCACCAGGGTCGTCCGGTGGCCGGACTCCCACGCCGCAGCCGCGTCCAGGTTCGAGGCCTTGTCCGGGATCCCAGGCGTGGTCGGCGCCGTGCACACAGAGCACATCCCCATCGTCGCGCCCAGGGAGAACGCCGGCGAGTACTACGACCGCCGCCTCACCGACCGGAACAACAAGGCCACCTACTCCGTCGCCATGCAGGCCGTCGTGGACGCCGACGGCGCCTTCACCGACGTCTGCATCGGCCACCCCGGCTCGCTCTCCGACGCCGCCGTCCTCGAGAAGTCGGCGCTGTATGCCCGGTGCGAGGCCGGGCTGCTGCTCGGCGACGACCGCAACTGGCAGCAGTCGCAGTGGCTCGTCGGCGGCGCGAGCTACCCGCTGACGAGCTGGATGCTGGTGCCGTACACGCAGCCCAACCTGACGTGGGCGGCGCAGGACAGGCTCAACGCGCGGGTGGCCGACGCGCACGCGGCGGCAGTGGGCGCGTTCCGGCGGCTCAGGGCGCGGTGGCGGTGCCTGCGGCGGCGCGCCGAGGTGAAGCTGCCGGAGCTCCCCAACATGCTGGGCGCCTGCTGCGTGCTGCACAACCTCTGCGAGCGCAGCGGCGAGGGGCTCGACGCCGACCTCCTCGATCTCCTACACGACGAACTCGTCGACGACGAAGTGGTCGCCGGCGGCGGCAATACAGTGCGCTCCGCCGCCGCCGAACAGGTGAGAGACAGGATCGCGCACGGTGTCCTCCACGCCGGCAACGCTCCTTCGGCTTCGAGTAGCTACCAAGGTTACCGTTACGGGCGGTTATAGGCCGGTAACAGGTTCTAGCTATCCAGAAGGACATATGAAATTATATATTTATAGTTTAAATTGAAATTGATAATTATTTCGGCTTGTTATTAGTTACAAATTTAAAATGTTGGATTTGCATTTTTTTTGTCAGAATAAATTCAGTAACCGGTGCTAATCAACTTGATAAATGCAGATCTGCTAGCTACTTCTTACATTATAAGAATTTGATCAAATTTTATGGTGCAGAAAGATTTTAAGGGAACTGCAAGATCGATTCGGTGGATCCCAATACAATGCATCTGTATCATGTTCTTATATATGATCATGACTGTAACTTGAATAATTATCCGGAACACCAGTTTTGCTGGGCACTGGAATGTATAGCAGTATCATGCTATTGCTCTAATTAACATTTCTGAAATGATTAAATCTATATTTTCTATAAAGTTACAACCCACTAACTCTAAACCTCAACATGTAACCATGCCACATCATCACCCACTAACAATAATTATATATTTAACCTCATGCAAGCATGTAACATCATATACAATCTATTTAATTCTACAAATCAACATGCAAACATATTTAATCATCATCCCTCACATCATTTCTACAATATTTTAACAAAGCTATCTATCATTTTTATAATATTTAACATATACTTATTAATATGTTTCTCATTAAAGCACGGGTATCATTTGTTTGTTTAGTACTGATAAACCCTGACGTTTCATTATTTTTTTTACTCCTAGCTCGATTGTAAAAAAAATATATTAAAAATTGCTTAGTAATTTTCGCAACAAAGCGTGAGGAATCACCTAGTATATAAGGATGATAATGGCATATATAGTTGTATTAATTTTCTAACAAGATTAATTAATACTTGATTGGCTTTGACCTTCAAATATGTTTTTGCAAGGAAACCCTAATAAATCCCTAACATGAGATTCGTTGGCAATACATATCAAAATCATCATTTCATTGTGTGCCCTCGCCTATTCCTATACTTACAGATGCTCTAATGTACTCTTAACTACTTACGGCTGCGTACGTTGTTGTTGTTGAAGTGAGATTTTCGGCGACACGCGAAAGGAGACAAGCCATTACGTATAATTGATCGAATATTAATTATTACAAACTTTAAAAAATGAGTTTGTTTGATTTTCTAAAAAACTTGTATGTAGAATTTTCTTAAAAAAATTTACATTATTTAGTAGTTTAAGAAGCGTGCTCACGGAGAACGAGTAAAAAGTTACCGGTCCCTAAAGCACTTTAGAACTCAACATAAGAATAATTAATACTTCATCAATAAATTGAAGCTGTCTCTAATCGTTATGGTTTAGTCACCACAAATTAAGCCCTTTTACCACTCGATCGGGTTGATGCATTAACTGGATGTTATTAGGATCTCTACAACAAAATGGTTCATTTTTATTCCATTCTCATGTGCAAATGATTAGTCTGTATGTGCACTCCCTGCATGTATGCATGCATGTACGTTTAGTCATGCACCGCAGTAACAGTCGGTTTCATGCTGTAAATATTTTTGAAAAGGCGTTTCATGCTGTAAATATATCCCTAGTTAATCATAACCGTGTGCTGCTGCATGTGGATCTTCGGCTGAATTTGGGTAGATCAGGATGCGCCGTAATGGGCAGAGAGTGATTATTCGGATTATGAAGAAATTAGCAAAAGAATAAGGTACATCTACATTAGTTATTGGTACGTAATTAGCTTCACTTTAAGATTTGCAAAGATTTATATAGAGGGTATATACTGAATCAAACCCCTGTATAATAATATATATTCCCACCGTTTCAAATTAGTTGTCGTTCTATCTTTGTCCTAACTAAGTCAATCAAACATGTATATCTTTGGCCATGAGTTTTTAGAAATTTGTATTTAACAACGTACGTATGAGTTATATATTCTGAAATTATTTCTTATTATGAATTTAAAAAACATAAATCTTGTGATATTAAACTATACAAAGTTGTAAAAAATAATGATCAAAGATAGACATATTTTTGACTGAGGAAAAAGCTAAAATGATATAATCTAAAAATAGTCTAATGAAATTGTTCGTCTGCCAATAACGGTAGACCTTGTTATAATACTGAATTTAAATATTTTCAGCGTAGTAAGTGCATGGTAAAAAACCATAAGTTAATGCAGATTAATAATTTCATTTTAAAGGCATAAAGCCACTTGGCAGGTGAAGTGGTAATGTCAGCCAAAAATACGAGTGTATAGAAATTCAGTGTGAAGCATGAGTCTCGTGTATCATATAAATCCGTTTCAAAGAAAGTCCAATCTCATCAAACTAAAATGGGAACATAGATTCTAAAATCATGTGGATATCAGTGGAAGATGTTACTGTCTGAAGAAACGGCTGGCAAAGACTTTTCATAGTACAGTCTTATGAAAATAACTGTAGTTAATTAGGACCTGCTGACAGCTGGAGATGTTGACATGGAACCCAATGGTTAATTCAAAGAAAGGATAAGAAGGATTCCAAGACATATATAAATTCTTCCAACATTGTTCTTTCTTCAAGAACCATATATAGGACTTTAGAAACTATAATTGTCCTGTGCTGCCAATTACTGACTTCAAGTGAAAGGACATTTTATCAACTGTACTGCCACCACATTGTCAGTACATAGAAAAAACTAGAAATTGTGTAATTTTATCAGTTTTGCAAATACTACTCCATCCTAAAATATAGCATGCAACTTTGGGCTAGGTGTATATTTCTTTGTCTACATATATATAGTTAGAAGTTGTTATATTTTATAGCTAAAAATTATTATATTTTAGGGTAGATAGAATATTTCATCTTGAGTACCGTAGACATCTTTATCTGCAAAAGTACGCACTCTCTCCGTCCCAAACTATAATGGATTTTGAGTGGATGTGACACATCGTAATACTATTAATCTGAATGTTTAGATTCGTAATAATATGATATGTCATATCTATTTAAAATCCTTTATATTTTGAAACGAAGGGAGTATATACACACACATATATATATATATATATATATACACACATATATACATATACATATATTATATATATGTGTATATATATATATATATATTTTATATATATATATGATGCTCACGTGTACCATGTTCTGGGAGTCGTGTCACAAAGATCAAGATTTGACAACTCCGTCAAATGGATCATATCTAAACCAATCCAGAGCCAATCATCTCTCTGCAAGGAAGCTTATGAGAGTGCTGCTGCTTGAGGCTTTTTGCTTATTTCTGGTAGCACAATTCTAAAACGTTTAATTTTAAACGATGTGTTTCATGTAAAAATATTTTTTTAAAAAATCAAATAATTTTTTTTCAAGTTTGTAATAGCTAATATTTAATTATTTATGCGCTAATAATTCTCATTCTACAGCACTCTCGAACGGAGTTGTATCAGATTCCTATTATTGCTTCAGCATTTGCAAGGAATCTTGCAAATTCTTGAATTTGCCTGCTGCAGCAATTTGAGTCCTTAACCCTTCTGTCCTATGTTTGTTCAGCATGGATGAATCCATGTGTATTTAATTTCAGTAAATCTTCAGTCAATTGGTAGCCGGTTTGTACGTAGGCACAACTCTATTCGGAATGGAATGTCCTTGATCTCACATTCTCACTGACATAGCAGTGAACACAAATATATATACTATCTCAATACAGCAGTGTTAATTTATTCATCATAGGAAGCACTCACTGAAGGAAAACATAAAAACTAGGAAGCGTTAAACCTCTCACGAGGCCGTATCTCTGTTGATATGGAGCGACAATAGCCATCGCTGTGGCGCATACATCGGAGGACATGCGTATGGTTGTTAGGTGTAACAAACTATGGATTACAATCCTATCTATAGCAACCATAACAACCATGCACCATGTGATTACATTTACATGATGTGGAGATTATGGATATCGGATATTCTCACGGTTAACTTATCCGACTTATCATAAGGGATAGGTTATGATTTGTAATTATGTAAACCGGCTTATGACTTGGGTGTTACGTTACCATTGTACAAGGTAACGGCTCATAGTCTATAGTTGGTAAGATTGAGGAGTCCTACATAGAGTATGATAGGGTCTCCGACTTGTAAACCTGCCCTCCGAAACTATATAAGGAGGGTAGGACACCCCTTGAGGAAGAAGGACGACCGAGAGAATCATAGCAAGAGCATACGAGATAACCGAGATCAAAAGATCGTGAGATTAATAAATCACTCGGCGGATCAAATCCCCGAAACAGGAGTAGGGTATTACCTCTCGAAGAGAGGGCCTGAACCTGTCTAATTCCTTTTGCACACTAACCCATTGTGTTTGACACTTGACTGCTACCCCTAGATTGTTATTGCCGAAACCAAGTTTCGACAGTTGGCGCGCCAGGTAGGGGCAGACAGCGCCAAGTTCTTTTTCAACATCTCGCCAACGAGCGCAATGGGATCTCCATCAGGCTTCGCCGACTTCGTCTTCATCCCTGGGCAGGCGCTTCGCTTCGGCAGACTCGACTTCGTCACCAACAAATTCGGTAAGCTCTATCTTCTCGACTCGGATTCGAACCAGTCGGGAAGGGACAATTCCTTGGCGCCACTCGGGTTATCGGACGATGCTAAAATCTACCATAACCCCCTATCTTCTGAGTTGGATCTGATCCGCTCGGGAGAATCTTCTTCATCGCCTTCGTGCTGTTCCCCGGCCGCAAGGGAGGTCGCGGTCATACTCGAACGACTCGGGTCGTATTCATCTATAGACCTTGACGAACATCTAAGCTCCTCCGACTTCGACGACCTCTACAACATCTCCACGGATGAAATCAACAGCTATGACGCTGATAGAGACTACTACGATCCGGACCTTCTCAACGTTCTCATGGCCGAAGTAGCCGAGACCGACTCGGCCGTGGCCCGGAGGATTGCGGAAGAGGAGCGGGCTAAGCTTGAGCAAGAGCGCAAGCGCGTGGAGGAGGAGAACAAGCGCAAGGAGGAGGAGGAGCTCAAGAAAAAACAAGAAGCCGACAAGAAGAAACGGGACCTGAGGGCGACTCGGCGCTCCGCTCGCGAGGCCATATTGCAGACAAGAGTCGACAACGCCAACATCTTCCAAACACCTCAACAAAACGCTGTCGCTGCCCTCACCCTCATCGACACCGTCATCGAAGCGGCGCCGGCTGCGGTGACACCACTCTTGGACAAGATCAAGACCATCGTCGCGGCTACGGCCAATGGCCCTCCCTCTAGCTCCGCACGAAGGCCGACCGAGTCCATTGCTGAAACACCCGATAAGAGCCGCTTGCCGCCGCTATGATCCAAAGATTATAAGAGACCTGAGCAAAGCAAGACGCTCGTCAAGTCAAAAGACCCCCGCTGCAACGCAGTATGGAGGCAACGAGAACAAACGGCCGACTCTCACGAGAGAGGACATAGCCGACCACTCGCCCATGACTGGAATCATCGCAGTTATAACTCCAACTACCAAAGCAGCCCGCGAAGGCCCCCGCCGAGTGATCTGCGAGAGGTACTCGACCGACGCTACCGGGAACGTGAACGGCGCTCTTCTGAAGACAGAAGGAGATCACCCGACGACTACGATGATGGAGTGCCCGCGTTCACTCGGGACCTGCGTCGAGTGGACTGGCCAAGTGGTTTTAAGCCTGCCGGGATTGATAAGTACGACGGTAAGACCGACCCCGAGTCATGGCTAACCGTGTACACCCTCGCCATCCGCGCAGCAGGAGGAGACAGCAAGGCTATGGCCAATTACCTGCCCGTCGCTCTCGCCGACTCAGCCAGGAACTGGCTCACGAGTTTGCCAAGAGGCTCGATTGACTCATGGAGTGAGCTTCGGGACCACTTCATCGCCAACTTCCAGGGTACTTTCGAAAGGCTCGGGACCCACTTTGATCTTTATAACGTTATCCAGAAGCCAGACGAATCGCTAAAAGACTACATTCGGCGCTTTTCGGAGAAGCGGAACAAGATCCCCAACATCACCGATGACGTTATCATAGCCGCGTTCCAGAAAGGAGTCCGCGACGAGTTGCTGATCGGCAAATTTGAGCGCAAGCCACAGAAGACGGTCAAACAAATGTTCGAGACGGCAAACTCCTACGCCAAGTCTGATGATGCAATCAAGGCCTTGCGACAAGACCGACACGACAAAAGGGACGACAAACCATCCGGAAGTAGCTAGCGTCCTAAGAAGGACAACGGCAACAACAATAACAACGACCAAAAAGATCGCAAGCGCAAGCCCGAAGATCTGGTCGCCACGACATCAAATTACCAGCAACAACGTCCCCGAGTCGCCGCATATGACAAGATCATGAACGCTCAGTGCACGCACCATCCCAATCACAAGCATGCGGCCAAGGATTGCTTCATCTACAAACAATTCGCCGAGCAGTACGCAGCGCAACTACGACAAAAGTCGGCTGATGAAGCCGGTCCGTCGGGCACCAAGAGGAACGACCCGGCGAATGGCTCAGAGCCCTTCCAAGACCCTGTGGGCGAGCTAAACCACATCTTCAGGGGACCGCAGGCGTACGAGTCCAAGAGGAAGCAAAAGCTGACTGATAGAGATGTCAACGCTGCGCAACTCGAGGTTCCGCATTATCTACGATGGTCGGAGGTGGCTATCACGTTTAACCGCTCGGATCACCCTGACCGAGTGGTTCACCTGGGGCGGTATCCCCTGGTACTAGACCCGGTGGTCCATAATATCAAACTCAAGCGCGTCCTCATCGATGGCGGCAACGCCCTCAACATCCTATTCGCCAAGACGCTGGATGAGATGCAGATTCCAAGATCAGAATTGAAGCCGAGTTCATCCCCCTTTCATGGAGTCATCCCGGGGCTGTCATCTACGCCACTCAGGCACATCACCCTCCCAGTCACCTTCGGAGTTTGGGAGAACTTCCGGACGGAAAACATTACTTTTGAGGTTGCCGACTTCGAAGCGGCCTACCACGCGATCATTGGAAGACCTGCACTCGCTAAGTTCATGGCGGTACCACACTATACCTTCCTCATCATGAAGATGCCCGGGCCCCACGGAGTTATCACCCTGCGCAGCGATTTCAAGCAAGCCTTCACCTGCGATAGAGAAAGCTGCGATATGGTCCAAACTCATGAGAGATTGCGCGGCCAGCAAGAGGTCCGACTAGCCGCATCGACATCTGGAGAAGGAGAAGTCCCTGCGAAGAAGATAGCCAAGTCGGGAGAAGGCGACGCCAAGACAAAGAAAATCCCCCTTGACCCATCTGATCCTTCTAAAACTGCTGTAATAGGCGCGGGACTAGATCCCAAATAGGAAAGCGCGCTCGTCACCTTCCTCCAGAATAATAAAGATATTTTTGCTTGGAAACCGTCTGACATGTCGGGTATTCCTAGGGAGGTGATCGAGCACTCTTTAAACGTCAAAGATGACACAAAACCTATTAAACAACGACTACGCCGCTTCGCTCAAGATCGAAAAGATGCCATCAAGGAGGAACTCGCTAAGCTCTTAGCTGCCGGGTTTATCAAGGAGGTTTACCATCCCGACTGGCTAGCCAACCCGGTCCTAGTTCGGAAGAAGACAGGACAATGGCGCATGTGTGTGGACTACACCGATCTCAACAAATCATGCCCTAAGGATCCTTTTGGATTGCCCCGTATTGACCAAGTCGTCGATTCAACAGCCGGCTGTGAGCTTCTAAGCTTTTTGGATTGTTACTCGGGTTACCATCAGATCAGTCTGAAGGAGTCCGACTGCCTGAAGACATCATTTATCACCCCGTTTGGAGCCTATTGCTACGTCACAATGCCCTTCGGCCTGAAGAACGCCGGAGCCACTTATCAGCGCATGATCCAGAGATGCCTTCAGACTCAGATCGAAAGAAACATGGAAGCCTACGTCGATGATGTTGTCATCAAGACCAAGCAAAAAGAAGACCTGATCGCCGACTTAGAAGAAACCTTCGCAAACATTCGGGCCTTCAGAATGAAGCTAAACCCGGAGAAGGCACCTTCGGTGTTCCGTCAGGTAAGCTGCTCGGTTTCATGGTGTCGCATCGCGGTATTGAGGCAAATCCAGAGAAGATTAACGCTATCCGGAGCATGAAACCCCCGAGTATCCAGAAGGACGTCCAGAAGCTCACTGGCTGCATGGCGGCATTAAGCTGATTCGTTTCAAGACTTGGCAAACGAGGTATGCCTTTTTTCAGGTTACTAAAGAAGACCGACGACTTCCAATGGACCCCTGAGGCCCAGAAAGCTTTCGAAGATTTTAAGGAATTCCTCACGATACCACCCGTGTTAGCGTCACTGCACCCTCAAGAACCCCTGTTGCTCTACGTCTCCGCAACTCACCAGGTGGTCAGCACGGTCTTGGTCGTCGAGCGCGAGGAAGAAGGCCAGACTCAAAAGGTTCAACGGCCGATCTATTTTGTCAGCGAGGTGCTGGCAGGAGCCAAAACCCGCTACCCTCAGGTACAAAAACTATTATATGGAGTTCTAATCACTGCTAGGAACTAGCCCATTATTTTCAGGGTCACTCGGTCACCATCGTCACATCCTTTCCACTCGGCGATGTCATCCATAACCGGGAGGTTACTGGGCGCATCGCGAAGTGGGCTCTGGAATTGATGCCGCTGGACATAACTTTCAAGGCGAGGACGTCTATAAAGTCTCAAGTCCTGGTGGATTTCGTAGCCGAGTGGACCGAACAACAAGAAGATGTACCTAGAGAGGATTTGCAGTACTGGACCATGCACTTTGACGGATCCAAAAGAGTCACCGGCTTGGGAGCAGGAGTCGTGCTGATTTCCCCGACTGGGGAGAGGCTACGGTATGTCCTTCACATTCACTTCCCCGCCTCACACAATGTCGCTAAGTATGAAGCCCTGCTTCATGGCCTGCGACTTGCTGTTTCACTCGAGATACGACGAATGATTGTGCGAGGAGATTCTCAGTTGGTGGTTAACCAGGTAATGAAGGATTGGTCCTGTTTAAATGAGACCATGGAGGCCTATCGACAGGAAGTTCACAAGCTTGAAGGCAAGTTCGACGGACTGGAGTTATCCCATGTCTTGAGACAGAACAATGAGGCGGCGGATCAGTTGGCACAGTTTGGGTCCAAGCGCGAAGCAGCTCTGACTGACGTTTTCATGGAGCATCTCTACGAGCCGACTGTGGCCAAGAAACTACCCCACGATGACGAAGTAACAAACTAGGTCGCCATGCTTGACGCCGACTGGAGGACACCGTTCATCAAGTTTTTGACTCAGCAGGAGCTGCTGGATGACCGGGATGATGCGGAACGAGCCCGACGTCGCAGTCAAGGCTATGTCATAGTCGATTCAGAACTATACAAGAGAAGCCCCTCTGGAGTTTTGATGAGATGCGTCACGCTAGAGGAAGGACGATAGTTATTGCAAGATATCCACTCGGGCATTTGCGGCAGCCACGCTGCGGCACGTACTCTGGTGGGCAAAGCTTACAGACAGGGATTCTTCTGGCTCACGGCGGTCTCCGATGCAGACAAGGTGGTTCGCACGTGCGACGGTTGCCAGTTCTTTGCTCGGCAAAGCCATGTCCCAGCCCAAAACCTTCAAACAATTCCCTTATCATGGCCTTTCGCCGTATGGGGCTTGGACATGGTCGGTCCTTTCAAGAAGGCGCTAGGAGGATTCATGCATCTCTTCGTCGCGATTGACAAGTTTTCCAAGTGGATCGAGGCTAAGCCAGTTGCTACGATAACCGTGGACAAGGCACGAGATTTTATTCTGAACATCGTGCATCGGTTTGGCGTCCCGAATAGAATTATAACTGACAATGGGACTCAATTCACTAGAGGCGTTTTTAAGGAGTTCTGTGAGGACTTCAGTACAAAGATTTGTTATGCATCAGTGGCACACCCCAAGAGCAACGGACAAGTCGAACGTGCCAATGGTATGGTTCTTGAAGGTATCAAGGCCCGAGTGTTTGACAGACTACGACCGTATGCAGGAAGATGGGTCCAAGAGCTACCTTTGGTGCTATGGTCATTGCAGACTACACCCAGTCGGGCTACCGGCCAATCTCCTTTCTTCTTGGTTTATGGAGCAGAAGCAATGTTGCCGAGTGAAATGGAGTATGAGTCTCTTCGAGTTCGCAGCTTTGACGACGAGCGTTATGACCAAGACAGAGTTGATGACTTGACCCGACTGGAGGAAGCCCGCGAAGCCGCATTGGTTCAGTCGGCAAGATATCTTCAAGGACTTCGCCGTTACCACAACCGCAATGTTCGATCACGAGCTTTCATCGTCGGAGACATGGTTCTACGTAAGATTCAAACTACAAAAGATCGTCACAAGCTATCTCCCCTATGGGAAGGGCCCTATATAATTGCTGAGGTGACTCAGCCAGGGACATATCGCTTGAAGCGCGAAGACGGGACCATGGTAGAGAACTCCTGGAATATTGAGCACCTTCGCCGATATTATGCTTAATCTTTTTCG
Source organism: Oryza officinalis (assembly GCA_008326285.1). Lineage (NCBI taxonomy): Eukaryota > Viridiplantae > Streptophyta > Magnoliopsida > Poales > Poaceae > Oryza > Oryza officinalis. Next base: position 6,891,058 of record BDMV01000005.1, read on the forward strand.
ATTTTAAGTTCTTTTTGACTGCCAATTTCAAGCAAGACGACTTCTTGAGTTGTCAGTCGGGGGCTATATATATATCAATAAAGCATGATTTTTTGATGGATGATTTTGAGCAAGCACAGGTTCTCGGATTTCTTGGAGCGGGCTGGTGAACAGGAGCGCGAAAAGGGAAAAAATTTCGGGAAGATGAAGTGGCGGGGAAGACGCCGGCACTTTAAGAAAGATTTTTTAGGGTTTTGCTGGGTTTTCTCGTGTTTGGGCCGAGCCCATGAGAAACTTACGGCCCATATCACAGGTGTGGCTAGACATGTGTCCTTGAGGACTTAAGCAGATTTGCCATGGCAATATTCGCGTGTCTTATTGTCCAATGCCTTTCAAATCCTTTCATAACAGCAGTTACATAACTTGTTGAAGGTTGGTACGATGTAATTTGGAAGGTGACAAACAGTAAAGTTTTTTATAACTGTCCTGGTAGCTTTATTATGGGTTGCAGGAGCTGTTTGGCCTTTACAAAGCATTTGGTTTTATATTATATCAATGCTTTTTTGTCACCTTGGTGTGCTCTTTTTGATTAAGACCGATATTATGGCTGGAGCTATTTAATATTTTGGTCATATTTTTCAGATGACTGATGAATTATTAACTCAAATTTTCTACCCATGAGGGTTGGCTGAGTTGTTTGTTCTGAGATGACTCGAGCAAAACGACTCGGATAAGCATGAGCTTGCCGAGTACTCGGAATTCATTATACACTATGTCTTGATTATGAGGTTATGTGTTATATGATTTTTTATGATTGCTTTTGGCTTAGGCTAGATATTTATTTAACTCAGGAGAGTATGATTATTATAGTTCTTGACTATATGCTTAGTTTGATTAACTAAACACATAGTCGGGGGCTACACCTAATTAGGTGCATCAGTTGATGCACCTAAATATCTATTCTTAAGAAATTTTTTGAGATGTTTTTAGCCCTTCATAGCCTTTCTATTGGATGCTAAAGCACTCGGGAGACTCAGGCAGAGATGATGGAAGCACTCGGCAATAGAAGCACTCGGCTAAGGAGTCATTCGGCTATGTGTTATTCTGGTTCGAGGCAAAGTTATCTCGTCGACTGTGAAGGTCTCGGGGGCTACTGTGGAGATTATGGATACCGGATATCCTCACGGTTAGCTTATCCGACTTACCATAGGAGATAGGTTATGATTTGTAATTATGTAAACCGGCTTATGACTTGGGTGTTACGTTACCATTGTATAAGGTAACAGCTCATAGTCTATAGTTGGTAAGATTGAGGAGTCCTACATAGAGTATGATAGGGTCTCCGACTTGTAAACCTGCCCTCCGAGACTATATAAGGAGGGTAGGACGCCCCTTGAGGGAGAAGGACAACAGAGAGAATCATAGCAAGAGCATACGAGATAACCGAGATCAAAAGATCGTGAGATTAATAAATCACTCGGCGGATCAAATCCCCGAAACAGGAGTAGGGTATTACCTCTCGAAGAGAGGGCCTGAACCTGTCTAATTCCTTTTGCACACTAACCCATTGTGTTTGGCACTTGACTGCTACCCCTAGATTGTTATTGCCAAAACCAAGTTTCGACACATGATATTTAACATCCTCTCCCAGGCACAACTTTCTCAAGTTCAGATTGTACTTACAATTTTCCAATGACCGTACGGATAAAGCTTTGGTGAAAACATCCACCACTTGATCTTTTGTAGATACATAATCAACTGCTAACAGACCCTTCAATACTCTTTCTCGAACAAAGTGATAATCTATCTCAATATATTTAGTTCTGGCATGAATGACTGGATTGAAAGACAGATATTTAGCACCCATATTATCACACCACAAATGAGAAGTTTTTGGACTATCCATTCCAAGTTCCTGCAGTAATGTTTGCACCCACATAACTTCTGCTGTGGTATTGGCCAAGGCTTTATATTCTACCTCAGCACTCGATCTTGACACTGTAGGTTGTTTGCGTGTATTCCATGAAACTAGATTATCTCCTTAAAACACAGCAAAACCTCCAATGGATCTCCTGTCATCTATACACCCTACCCAATCAACATCTGAATATGCACTAACTATCATAGTCTTAGATTTATTTATTTGTAACACAAGTTTGGTGTCTTGCTTAAGATACCTCAAAATTCTTCTTACAGCAGTCTAATGAGTCATAGTTGAAGAATGTAAGAACTGACAAACCTTGTTAACTGAAAAGGCTATATCTGGTCTAGTTAGAGTCAAGTATTGTAGAGCCCCAACAACACTTCCATATTGTGTAGCATCATTAGGTCCTAAGGAATCCCCACTATGCAATGACAGTTTTTCATTAGTGCATAGTGGTGTATTAACAGGTTCGCAATCTGTCATATTCACTTTCTTAAGCAGATCACACACATACTTTCCCTGAGTTAAGACAATACCAGTAGGAGTTTTGTTTACCTCTATACCCAGCAAATAGTGCAGATCACCAAGATCATTCAGAGCAAACTCCTTCTGCAAGTCCTACAGCAGGGCTGGTACTGCCTCTTGTTTTGACCTGGCAACTATTATATCATCAACATATATAAGTACAAATATAATGGTACCCTCTTTATTATAGAAAAATAATGACGTGTCTGCCTTTGAACCTCGAAAACCAACGTCATGTAATTTCTTGCTCAATCTGGAGTACCATGCTCTAGGCGCTTGTTTTAGACCATATAAGACTTTATCAAGCTTGCATACATACCCTGGGTGAGCAGCATCTTCATAACCTGATGATTGCTTCATATATACCTCTGCTTCAAATAATCCATGAGTACATCAAGTTGCCTCAAGCTCCATCCCTATGACACCGCAATAGAGAGAATAATCCTGATAGTTGCTGCCTTAACAACAAGACTAAAAGTATCTTCATAATCTATACCATATCTCTGCTTAAAACCCTTTGCAACTAGGTGAGCTTTATATCTATCTAAGCTGTCATCTTGTTTTCTCTTAATTTTGTACACCCATTTGCAATCTATAATATTTCTACTTGACTAGGAGGAACTAAGTGCCATGTTTTGTTTTGGATCAAGGCCATATACTCAACATCCATAGCATGTTTCCAGTTATCATTTTCTAAAGCATCATGTAAACTCTCTGGTTCCCCAGTGGTTGTGAGAAAATTGTGTTTATATTTAATAGTGTCTTCTGTATAAACTTTTTCTTTGTGAATACCACTTTGCGAACGAGTTTTGGGATGAATCACCTGATTTTGTTCAACATCCCCCCGTGTGTAGAGGATTCGGAGGAGGATTGTGAAAAAGTGCAGACCCAGCTGCCTGTGCTATCGCAGGGTCCACGGCATGGGGGCTTGTCGGCTGATGCGATGGAGGGGTGGACGTGTCATCCCCAGAGTGGCGCAAACTGGAGGAGGCTGTCTACGAGCCTAACGATGACAAGAAATCCATCGTGGGAGCGAATTTGTCAGCGCCAGTGTTGGGAGCCAGATCTACGCCAGGATCAGCGCCGTTTTCCGTGTCAGCTGAAGGGTTATTATCGCATGCGCCTGAAAGCACTGGGGAATGCAAACTAGAAGCAGAAGTATTAGTAGAATTAGCAGGGGAATTAATCATATGATCACCGGGTTGCGTTACCCCTATATGCTCGGGAAAGTGTGGAGAGATGGAGGAAGTAAATTGATTTCCGCACGGAGAGTAGCACCAGCATTGGGATGGAGAGCAACAAAAGGAAATACAGACTCATCAAAAACTACATCACGTGAGATATACACATGCCTAGTAGAGGGATCAAGATATTTGAAACCTTTGTGAAGAGAGCTATACCCCCAAAAAGGTGCATTGTTTGAAACGAAATTGCATTTTGTGGGTGTTATAGAGGCGAAGGTTGGGCCAACATGCACAACCAAAAACACGCAAGGAGTGATAGTCAGGGTTTTGATCAAAGAGACATTGCAAGGGAGTAGTATGATTGATCACCTTGCTAGGTGTATGATTAATGAGATAAAGAGCAGCTAAGTATGCTTCATCCCAGAATTTCAAAGGCACAGAGGCATGAGCTAGGAGAGCTAAGCCTACCTCAATAATGTGATGATGTTTGCATTCTGCAGACTCATTCTGTTGATGAGTGTGTGGGCAGGACATATGATGAGTGATTCCTATCTTGGCAAAGGAGTGTAATTTCTGAAATTCACCTCCCTAGTCAATCTGCATGGTTAGTATTTTTCTACCAAAGAGATGTTCAATAAGACTTTGAAACTCATGAAATTTCTTGAGAACTTTAGATTTAAACTTAAGAAGATAAATCTAGGTAAATTTGCTGTAATCATCAATAAAGCTAACATAATATTTCTTGCCCCCAATGGAGGTAGGAGCAGGACCCCAAACATCAGAAAAAATAAGTTTCAAAGGATGACTCGATATACTATGAGACTTAGAAGATGGCAGCTGATGGCTCTTGGCCATCTGACAAGCATCACACACAGACTGACTCTTAGACTCTGCTAAACATGAGAGATTATTGCTATGAATAACTTGCTCGTCCACCACTAAGGAGGGATGGCTGAGATGACTATGTCATCTCTCAAAGGATGGCTTGACAGAGTTTTATTGGTGAAGTGGGCGAAAATGAAGATCGTGGAAGAGGACACAAGCCGTTGCGACACCTTCCCCTAAGCAGAGTTTTCTTCGTTGCCTGATCCTTAATAGAGAAAACTTTAGGATATAATTCCATAAATGCAGAATTATCAGAGATGAGTCTATGTGTAGAAATAAGATTTTTGCTAGCAGTGGGAACATATAGAACATTTTTCAAGTGTAGATCACAAGCAGGGGTTTTAACAACAGAGTGATCAATATGACTAATTCGCATACCTGCTCCGCTTGCTGTGTGCATCTTGTCGTTTCCCTTGTAACGATCACGGACCATGAGTTTCTCTAACTCACTGGTGACATGATCTGTAGCTCCCGAGTCAACATACCAATTTGTATCAATCCCATAGGAAGAGGTTGCCAAGCCTGCATAGCATTCATCGGGCACAAAATTTTCATCAAAATGGTACCAACAATCCATTACCGTATGACCATGCTTGTAGCACAGCTGGCACTTGGGCCGATTGTCAGCTCTGTTGTTGTTGTCGCGGCGAAATTGTGAAGCCCCATTGCCGCGACTGCATCCACCATTGTCGCTGTGGTTTCCTTGGCCACCACCACCGCCGCCATGGTTATTGTTCCCGTGCCCACGCCGGCCGTTTCCACGACCTCAATTGGCAGCATTGGCGGTGTGCCCTGCTTTAGCTTGACGAAGTTCCAGCCTTTGCCCAAAGCTGAGAAGCTGAGCATAGGCTTCAATGACGGTGATGGATTCTTCCCTTGGCATCACAAGATTAGATCCCACTGGATCATCTAGGGTGGTGAGGCTGTAGACGACGAGCTCATCATCATCAATCGGCTTTGCCGGTGGCAGCCATCTCATCGCCCAAAGCCCGCATCTTTGCAACGTATTCAGTAACTGATAGGTTACCCTTTTTTGTATTGGTCAGCGCGATTCTTGTGTTCATCAAGCGCGCCTTTGATGCCAAGGAGAACATCCCCTCGATGGTGCTCCATGCGTCTGTGAAGGTCTCTCTCGTCGCTACCTATGCCAGAATATCTCTGGACAGAGATGAAAGCAGGTAGCCAAGGATCTGTTGATCGACGGCGTCCCATTCTTCATAGGCTGGATTGGAGATCGTCGCGGTCTTCTCGCCTTCTTGAGTTGTCAGGATGGCGTCGGGAGCTTGATTCTTGCCAGTGAGGTAGCCCTCCAAGCGCGTCCCTCTGATCACCGCTAGGAATTGCGCTCGCCATAGCGCATAGTTTTCTTTGAGATTGACTGGCTAGGTAGAGGATTGGTGGTGGAGTTCTTGGAGGAGCTCGCCATAACAGTGCTTTCAGATGGGATAGATCTACTCGAGCTCTGATACCATGAAGAAAACAGAAAACTAGGAAGCGTTAAACCTCTCACGAGGCCACATCTCTATTGATATAGAGCGACAATAGCTATCTCTATAGCACATATATCGGAGGACATGGCACATGGTTGTTCGGTGTAACAAACCACGGATTACAATCCTATCTATAGCAACCATAACAACCATGCACCATGTAATTACATTTACATGATATTTAATACTTTCCCAAACGCTGTTCTAGTGAAAACTAGAATTCTGTTTTATTATGAGAAGAAAAGGTTGCCCTAAAAACCGTGCACTTGCTCAACTCTGCATTTCCTTGACATCCATTAATTGTGACTAGTACGATTTTTTTATTACACACTTTCACAAACCAGAGGTGGATCGAGCTGATATATTTTGCCACAAGGTATTCAAAGCTTTTTTTTTAAAAAAATGGTTTCATATGAAAGACAATAAAATGACCGTGATAAAAGTTTTAAAGTACAAGAACTATTCAGGTGTGTGAAAACTACAAGATTTAAATAACAAATCTCGTACTGTGTATCGCATGTTCTAACGTACATCATGTTAATTTCTCCCCGAGAGAGCAAGAAGAAAAAGCACGTGCTATATATACGCAATATTTGGATGGAATTGACAGGCGTTGAAACGGGAGAGCTCGCGAAGTCCTGATTAAGCTAGCTAGCCAGACAGATGACAGAGAGACGCCGGTCCCATAGAAATTAATTCTGGGGTGTTATTATTACGTTAATTGCTTAATACTACTCCCTCTCATAAAATATGTTAATCCTGTATCGGATTTGACATAACGTATATTTTGTTTAGAAACATATTACAAATACATACGCTGCATACGCTCACAACACATACACACTCATTACTGTGAACACACGTACGTATACTCTATCTCTATGAGCATCTTCAAAAAACTGAATCGATATTTTGAGATTGATAAAGTCATCACAGACGTCTCGTTGTCGATGGATACGTCGTCTACGACTGAAATAGGTTGTTCTATTTTATAACGAGGTTGTTAACTAGTATTACCTGTGTCCCAAAATAATTATAATTCTAGATTGTATATCATATATGAAGAAGGTTTAAGGAAAAAAAACTATGATGACTCTCTTTAAATGATGTATAGGTAAGAGTGAAAGGATAGTTAAAGGTAAAATAGGAAGAAATTTAAATAAGAAGTAATTGATGGAATAATTAGTACTTCATTATAACAACTATTCTGAGACAAATTTAAATTTTAGAAATATAATTATTATGGGATGAAAATAGTATATTTTAGCACGAGGGAAGTACTCAGTAATTTCCTTGATTGGTTCACTGTGTGTTGTGGTGTGGGCCTGAGCGCCATACCAGCTTGATGCAGAATCGCTGACCGCGGCCGGTCCGCGCGCCGGCCATGTATGTGGATAGATGGTCGTCGGCCTAGCTTCTCCAGCTCGGTGACGACATGACTAAATTAGTGACGCCGACGGCATGTGTTGGCAGCTACAGTAGAGTTTATATATGCACGCGGTCGCGCCGAATTCTATGTGGATGGCGGCTGGCCGCGCGCGGTCACCCTTGCTAGCTATAGCTTGTGGAGCATACGCAATGGTCGTGAAAGCTTGAGACCAGTATGAAACATTGAACCCCAACACTACTACAGGACACTACTACATTGGTTAATAATTGTATTTCTATATAAAAATTTGAGAAAATTTGAGATATATTAAGTATTATAGTAAATTTCATAAAACTATATATACTCAGATCAAACTATCATAAAACTATAATTTAAAAATGTGTGTCTCATAAAAATACAGATTTAACGTTAATTTTTTTATAAAACTATAGATTTAAAGCATCGTATCACAAAATTACAAATTTAATGATTAAGCTATCAAAGAATAACACATTTTAGAGTATAGATCCATAACACTGTTTTTTCACAAGAAATAGTAGGAGAGGCTTCTACTGTGTTAAAATTTATTAATAGAAGAGTTATGTACAAAAGTTACAAAGAATTTTCAAAAAGGTTAAAATAAAGAGTCTAGCTATGATTGATATTTTGGCTCGTCCACCTCTTTCACTCTATGCATAAGTAGAGTGAAATCCTCCCGAAAACTATTTTTCATAACTGAAAGGAAACCTGAATATTGTTGAAAATGAGTGTGTTTCGGTGGGACCAAATATTCCAACAGGCTGTTCCAACTACTTCCACAAAGAAAAGGAGATCAAATTGGAGGTAAGCTGATTGAATCATGTTAAAGAAATACATGTCATCCTCCCATTGAATTATCAGGAAATTCCAGCAGGTTTGCGCAAAATGACTGGTAAAGTACAAGTGAAGCATGTTCTCCAAGATGTTTAAACTGCATATTCCACATGAAGGTCCTATTGAGTTGTCTTCTTTGGAGCATGTCTCTCGTGTTTTATCTGTCCAAAAATAGGAGCCAAAGGAAGACTTTGACTTTCCACATGGAGGTGATGGTTGGATTGGGGGTTAAATGTGCAAAGAACATGTCATATACCTTTTTTGATTTAATTTTTTCCCCCTGTCCAAATGTCCTCCTGTTGAGTCCAGGTGATGTTCTTCGAATTGTTTGATAAATCAAAGTACTGCTGCATTGGTTGTGGTGATAATGGCTGCAGGAAGTTATGAGCCAAATCATTCTGTCTGAATGCTTGTGCTGAGAGATCTTCATTAACAACAAAGGAGAAAAGTGTGGAGAAAGCATGTTGAATGACGACATCTTCTATTGTCTATTATATTATTAAAACAATCTTGTAAGAAAGCACTACGTTTTTCGAGGGCTAGAAATTTTCACATTAATAAAAAACAAAAATAGAGTTCAAGTAGAAATACAGTTTAGAACAAATTAAAACTCAAAATAAAAAAAGAAATATTAAAAGAATAGTCCATGTATATGACACAGTATGAGATTAATTAAAATTTGAAATAAAAATACAATAAATTACAAAATAAGAAAAAGAGAAATAAGAGTTTAACTAGAAAAATGATATAGAAATAACTAAAATTTGAAATAAAAAATAAATAATATTGAAAGAAAAGACAATATGGAACACAAATACGAGATTTATCAAAATTCGAAATAAAAAATATAATAAATTCTAAATTTTAAAAAAAGAAGTTTAATAGAAATACAAAATAAAAAAAGGAATATTTGAAATAAAAGACCATCTTGAACACAAACACAAGATTTATTAAAATTCAGAATAAAAAATACAATACATTTTAAAATTTGAAAAAAAAAGAGTTCAAATAGGAATACAATTTAGAACTAACTAAATTAGAAAGAAGAAAATAAGAAATAATCGAAGAAGAGACCATCTAGTACACAACACAAGCTTAGCTTCAGAAATTAGAAAAATAAAAATGTGAGTTCAAGTAGAAATACAATTTAGAAATAACTAAAATTTGAAAAAAAAAGAAATAATTAAAAAGGTCCATGTAGAACACTATACAAGATTAACGAAAATCAGAATAAAATATAGAAATAAATTTAGGAATTATAAAAATAAAATAAGAGTTGTGTAGTAATACAATTTAGAAATAACAAAAAAATAAAATAAAAATAAGAAATATTGAAAAACAATGAATCTAGAACATAATGATGGCAAATAACGATAATGAGGCGGCAACTAAGAGAGTCGTAAATGAGTAGGATGGTGCCAGGTGATGGGACATCTAAAAATATAAAATGACACCTTAATGATGACTAGGTTTGACTTTTAGAATCTCAATAACGATTAAAATGAAAGGTGAGCCACAAGCCAAGAAGGTGTAGTGTCATGGTGATTGACACGACTTATAGAAAGTAAAAAAGAAACCTAATGATAATCAGATACTATTTTTAAAATCTAAATGATAATTAAGAGGAGAGCAACATACGAGCTATAAAGAAGTATAGTGGTGACATTTGACTGGACTTCTAAAAACTATAAAAAAGAAAACCTAATGAGACTGATTTTCAAAGGTTCCAAGGAGAATGAATAGAAGTCATGGCAGATTGGGTAAACAAATAAAGGGTAGGCAAAGAAGTAAGAGGTGATGGCTGGTGCGAGTTTTTAAAATCTATAAAATTAAAAACCCAATGATGAGAAGCTTCACTTAAAATCTTAAGATAATGATATATCTACTTAGCAAATTTAAAAAAAATCATGTGTAAAAAAATAATTTTTTGAAAGGGTGCTAGCCACGCAGTTGCGCGGGTCACCCAACTAGTTTTTTTAAAGTTACAAAAAGTGTAGTTTTATGCTAAAATTAATGTTAAATCTATAGTTTTGTGATATGATAGCTTAAAGTTGTAGTTTCTTGATAAATTTATAGTTTTATGTTACATTTTTTTAAATGTGCAGTTTTGTGATAGTTTCATCAAAGTATTTGCAGTTTTATGAAATTTACTCTAAGTAGTATATATAGGCCGTGTTTGTTTGGGTGAGTTGGGAATTCATTTCGTCCGTAAGAAAAACAGAGCGACTCATTAACATATTATTAATTAAGTATTTACTAAATTTTTTTTGAAAAATGGATTAATATAATTTTTTGAAGCAACTTTTGTATAGAAACTTTTTGCAAAAACACATCGTTTAGCAGTTTGAAATGCGTACGCGCGAAACACGAGGGAATAGAGTTGAAAACAGATAGGGCCGAACACACCCATAATGACCACAATAACCTTGTAATCATAGAATAAAAGGAAGATTGAAACAGATGGGAGGGTAGAATTAAGGCAGGATATCTCCATCTAACTAATTGGTTTGGTCATTCCACCTTATTACAAATATACTTTTTTTTACAAACTTTGAACGGTAGAAATACAATTATTTTGGGATGGAGCTAGTATCTCTTTAGTATTTTCACGTCCTAGAATATAGCAACTTTCAACCTTTGGCACAAGTATTTCATAATTCTTTTCCCTAAAAGATTTAAAGTGCATTTCATAAAACGCCATATTAATTTAGAGGCTATAATAGGAACTATCAAATTTAGTTTTCTTCATTTTCACTTAACTAACACCATGGCACCTAAAAAAAGAAATTTGTAGGGTTTTAAAAATTGACCTGCAGCACATATAAAACTTGTGAAAGTAAACGAAACAATATAAATAACTCTACTGATTTAGAAGGGAGTGCTACCGATTCTGCCACCACCCGTGCTACCAAGTCCCTACTTTTTTCAGATGAAAAAGGACAGAGGGGTTAGAGGACACACATGTCAACTGTTCTCATCAAATCTCTATTTTTCTATTTTTTATTGTCAGAAAAGAATTACAAAGGTTCCACCTATCAGTAACAAATATATACAACGATTAAAAAATGTTATATGTAGAAAATAATGGTAATAACATATTAATGATAATTTTTTAATTAAAATCTCGTTGCAACCATGGACAATATGCTAGTAACAAAATAGGCGTATATATATATGAAAAATTATGCATTGTATGGGGTTGAGCTTAGCTCCCCTAAGTCAAAGTCACTATAGAAACAAGATCGAAAACCTAGACCATGTGTCTCTTTTACTGTTGTGTGATGACAATATTTTTGCACGTGGAAGAGTGAGTGTCTCTCACAAGTCACTAGCTGAGCAGTGAATCCACCACTTGCCAGGTCAGTGTAGTATAAATTCAAACAAATTTATAAAAATTGCAATATATATAAACAATACTAAGAGCTTTTAAATTGTCTCCATGCAGACACCTCACTTGTTACGACCTAAAAGTTGACAAGTACTGTTGCGTGCATTTATAACCACCGTGGTGTCACGTATAAGAGGTTGGCTCTTTCGTACTACTATTTTGAATGTGCTAGCATAATGTTTGGTTAGAGTGATGTTCTTTGTAGGAGAATACCGATCTAATTTTTCGGTATACTTGGTTGATGGATGAGATGGCTACGAGAGAAAATATTTCATTAAAAAATTAAAAATGCTGGATGAGCGCATACAGCCAAATAGCCAAATTGACCAGATTAGGATATTCACCTTGGCTAATCTTGATCATTTTTCAACTGAAATGGAAAATGACTACCGCCGCTTTAGTCCACTCAGCCATCTCTCCCAGTTCCAAATCGAAAGGTTTCCGTGATATGACAGAGACAAGTAGTAGTAATTGATTATAGATAATTAATGCATTTTATTGTTAATTAGTAATTAACTTGTCAAAATTAGTGTTAGTTATAGGTAACTAATCTATTTTGTTGTTAATTAGTATAGTTTATGGTAATATTAATGATAACTAACTTATGTAATTTTTCTTTATTATTTTTATTCTATCTATCCACATCCATCTAACAAAAGATGAACATATCCACTTAATCAAATAAAAAATAGAACCTCATGTCCCTAAAATTATGGAGGGCCATGTGCTATCCAATCACACCTTAAATGACCCAATACATTCCTTTGATAATTTCCCTAGCTGCTTCATGGTTGAATAGTTAAAACTCGATCTGGTGAAACCTAGCGCAAGAAAATGTACTCAAAGAGAGCATTGCTCAGATTAGTTTGTGACATGTGTTAGCTTCATCATGCGTGTTGTTTCATTAAAATATTAAATTAAAAAAGACGCGCACAAGTCATTGAAAAAAGAAACTTAGAACAAAAAAGGACAGTTATGGTCAGCTGACCCGATAGTTTTTAATTACTAGTCCAGTGCATAGGAGTAGTAGTTTCTTCAAATGAATGTAATTTAATTAAAATTACGGTAGTTACGTAAGTAAATACAGTAGTGTTGCTAACCCTAAAATACTACTCACTCCCTCTGGATCGATAATATGTTTTGGACAAGGCTAACATCAAACTTAAAATCTTTGACTATGAAAAATTTTAAAATGTTTCCCTTAGAAATTTAAGAAGTACTTCAATAAAATTATATATTTGTTGATATTTATATATTATTAAAAAGTAGTTGTTAAAGTTATTTTTGGGGACTGTCATTTTCAAAATGAAAGTATTATTAACCGGAGGAAGAAAATAAATTGAGACGATGAGATGAAGAGGAGCTGCACGATATGTAATGGAAGTCTTTGTTGCACCAGCACTACTACAGAAACGGTTTTTCCGTGCGGGTCGAAAGGCATCTTCCCGTGCAGAAGGCCTACCCGCACGCGCGAGAAGGTTTGGGAAAAGACCATTTTCACGTGCGGACAGCCCAACCGCACGGAAAGATCGATTATCTCGTGTGGTCGGCTTAAGCGGCCCGCACGGGATAATGGATCTTCTGTGCGGGCCGCTTAAGCCGACCGCACGGGATAATCGATCTTCCCGTGCGGTTATTTAAGTGGACCGCACGGGAAGATAGACAACAGCATTAATTTTTTTGTGCATATATTATTTTATGTGCATATATTGGCTTATCTCTCCCTCCCTCCTCTCTCTCCCTCTTTCTCTCAGTAATAGTATATATACACATCGCACGTATTAAGAATTAAATGTAATTAATTATTTTTTCATGAAATTAAGATATTAAATTGTACGCATCACATATATACATATCATCACGTCTCGCAATTTACAAATGTTCAAAAAACCACATAAAATATATACTTAATTAGAAATGTTTGTACTAGCTAGTATATATATGTTCTTTTTCCCACTCTCTAAGTCGTTTGAAGGTATCCTCCGTCACAAGCTGGCTCTCCGGATCGTAGAAATCGCCCAAATGGTTGCAGACATCGCGGCGGATGAAGCGGCAAATATCTGCACACAAGTTTCGTATGGTTCGATCGTCGAACCGGTTCGCTACAACTGGAACGGACGGGATCTGTTTAAGAAGGAATACACATTGTTATAGTTAGGAAAATTATACAAGATCTTATAATGTGTAAAAAGATATTTTCTCTGGACTTACTTCTTCAAACTTTGTAATGTATCTCCCGTTGATTCTAAGCATCTCGCATACGTAGTATCCGCATAAATTAGTCTCTGGTGGTTGCTTAAAACACTATGTTGAATAAAATTGTATACATCAATATTTTGAGTGAAACAAGTATATATAGGAAATGTCATTATAACGGACATGTAATTATCGGCCATTTTGTCTTCACGAGAAGCTTCTTCTTTTGTGGATTATTGATTGGTCCACTGTGGTCTACGTAATATTTGTGTGCGCTATAAAGACAAAATAATTGTTTGAGTCAATTATGTGTCTTCGAGAGTACAACAGCCAATATTTAGTAAATGTTGCATAACAGGACTTACAAATTTAATATAATGAGAAACTTTGTAAATGTTTCCTCGCCATAGTGTGCCGGATCCAGCACTACGGCCCAGTGGTCCCGCGGATATACCAGAAAAAGTATGTAGTGATCGCTGCAAAGAAGATATGTTAATTGCAGGTGATATCGTACTAAAATATCAGTAGTACGGAAGAATATTACGTACCGCAGCACATAAGGGACCAAGAGGACAGTTTTGTCTTTGTGCGCGACCATCGCTCTGCCCAAGTACAGTGCTACGCTGACCATCTTTTTCTTGTGCATTTGTTCGACGACCGCTTTTTTCTCGGACGTCGTTTTACCTTTGAGCTCAGCGGAATCTGCACGAATATTCACCGTGTGTTCCGTCCAGCAAACCCTTGTTGGGTTGATGTATCCTACTGGATGGTTGGCCTTTTCGGCGGCGTGGAATTGCATCCTACGTAATGCAGCGGGTAATTTATCAGAAGTTAGTTAGCAAATGAATTCATTTATGACATTAAATACGATTGACTTACAGGCAAAACGCAGCAACGAGATTTATATCCAATTTGTCCAGCTTGAATAATGCGTGAAGGTCATTGAAATAGATTACCAGCATCCCATTTGGTCCACTGATGAAAGCGTTATCCGGGACCTTCACAGTAATCATTTCCAGGCCCTTTTTAGACGCCTTCAGATACTAGTCATGCATCAGCCTCATTTCCCAAGGCAGGCCTTCCATGACGTGCGGCGGCAGGAACGGCTTCCCGTACGCGTACTTTGTTGGCACTTCGTCGGAAGTCCAGTTTTGCAGGTCCTCCATTTGATTTTTCATTGATTTTTGGGAATCCGACAACTTTGGAGTTTCATCCTGATTCTTGTCAGTTGGCGCTCTCCCCCTGAAAGCCTGGAACACTAACCTTTCCTCGTATATGGCCATTTTTTTCTTATCATATGTTGACCTAACCATTGTTGGGATAAGCCGACGAGGTTCAAGCTTGGTCGGACTTGGAAGACTTGTGCTTCTCAGAAGAGGCCTTTCAGGTAGCGCCAATGCTGACTGTGGTGTCGGAAGAGGTTGTTCTGCGTGGACTTCAGGGGCTGAAAGATGTGGCGAATCAGGACCTTCTGCTTTAGGGGAGGAGGGAGGTGGGGAAGCAGACCGATTAGGTGGCGAATCTTGCCCTGGTGGAGAAGGCGGTGCAGGCGGGCGTGGGGTTGAAGCTGGCGGGCGTGGGGTTGAAGGCGATGGACCGACCAGCAGGATATCTCGTCGATGCCATAGTATAAACTGATTCACAACATCCCCAAGCAATTCTACCCCTTTCGGTGTTGGAATATCTATCTCTAAACTAGTATGCTCTGCATGCACCTTGGCCACTTGCACCCTTGCATATTCTTCAGGGATTGGCGTGTTCTGAATTTGACGCCCTGGTATCGCAAGTCCTATACCCACCTCCTTTCTCTTCCCGGCCCTTCCTATCGGCACGAGCAAGCTGCACGACATCGGGGTAGTGATGTTATCTACTGGATAAGGTGTGGTGTCTACTAACCCGACACTGCTTGGCACCTGTACTGTGGGTTTTTCAGATTGCTGGAACAAGTTTGGGAAGGCTTGACGATTTTGAGCAACAAGAGAGTATAAATGTTGTTCAACTTGTTTTGCTATCTTCTCTTCCAATTTCTGTTTGTAGCTGTCCCGTTTCTTGTAACACGTAGCTTCCTCTGGAAACCCTTCCTTACAGCTCGTCCTTGACGATAGACCCCTTACTCGTTCGGAATGTTCAGGGTTGCTTAATGCAGCTGTTAGTTGATCAATTTCCCTCTTGGCAATGAATTCCCCTGTTTTCTCTTTTTCCGCAATGTCCTTCAGACTATTGGTCACACTCTCAATATCCGGATCCTCAAAACGGATCTCTCCCTCGTTGGTGACTTGGCCCGTGCTCCGTGCCCAAACCCAGTTTTTGCTTCTTTCCTTCAGTGCATCTACAAGCAGGGGCTTGCCTTGGGCGGCAAACTTCTCTTCAGTTGCTCGCCACTTCTCTACGTGGCCATCGTAGCCACTTGAGCCCAACCGGTGCGGGTATTTGTTCCTTTTAGCTAGATCGGACATCTTTTTCCTCCGCGCTAAGGCTTCCAGGCTTGTCATCTTTGCCACGAAGGTGTCCCATTCGGCGGGCGTAATACCACCGTAGTCGGCGAATGGAGTCTTGTTTTTTTGCACGTAGTAAGTGTTCATGTCTGATTTCCACTGCCTCCACCGATGCGCCATCGTTTTTAAGGCAAACTCTTTTCCTAGAGCCTCTGAACCAGGCAGATAAACAAGCCACTTCTACAACTCGTTCCACATGAAGTTCTTCATGTTGTCATCCACCTGCTCCCAGGAATCTACATTTAAAGGGCCGTGGGTTTTGGCCACTACACCGCAAGTACTGCTGAACTTTGTCATTGCTATCTTGGGCTCTAGTAGCTTCCCATCCTGGTTCAGAGAGGTCATATAGTATGTCTCCTTGGGGGTTTGGGTCTTACTTCTCTTACCACGTCTTCTCTTTTGACCGGGCGTTTCTCCGGTGGTGCTGGCGACCGGACCGGACGTTGCTGTGTCCGTCTCGCCTTCGGCTATGACGGCAGACTTGGCAGCCTTTCTTTTTGAGTGGCATCTAGTTTTCATCTGTACGTACATCAGAAAAAGTTAAACGCGACCGAGAGGGAGATGGATTAGTTTATAACACTATGGCTCGACTTACTGCTTGCTCCATATGGATGTAGTCGGAGTCTTCTTCAACTGGTGGTGCTGGCGTAACCTTGATATGGAAAGGATCGCTTGGTGTCTGCCATGTGCCTTCGCTCGAAACCTCTTGCGTTGGTCCGACGTTGGGTGCATCGGAGGGAGCTTTCTCGTTCGACATTTAATCTACGGTTGGTCGTAACACAATTAATCTTAAATAAAGTAGACCAATCAATCATAAATCCGATGTACTCCTACCTACAGATCGAGCTTTTTGCAACTTGCTTTATTATCAAAAAATACTTTAAGTATAATCTTTTTTATATTTGGATTAATTTTTCAAATAAAACGAATGGTTTGATATTACCATAAAAAATCAAAGCGACAACTAATTTGGGACGGAGGAAGTACATGTATACGTACATATACTCCGTAGCTAGCTAGCTGCAACGACTATACGTATGAACTGTTAACACATGCATGACACTATGGCAGTGTTATATATTATCCGTTGCATTTCGTATAGTTTATCACATAAAACATTCACATATATTATACATATATTTACAAACCACTAATTATACATATATATAAATAAACATCTAATTTCATATATAAACTTTTCCATCACATATATATGACTTGGTAGGTGTTAGCTGGCAACAAGTTAGGCTTAGGAAGCATAGCTTTTAGGAGACCCATCAAGTCGTTGAAACTAGTATCAGACCATCCGTGCCTGGCCTTCAATCTAAGAAGTTCTAGCATCGACTGCAACACTGTATAATCCATGTCACATCCCTTTGATTGATCGTACAAAAGATCTTTCGCTGATTTCTGCAACGCCTCCCAATTGTTTAAATCTCTTGCTTTCTCTGTTAGGACCTCTGGTTCAGCGTGCCACAACATATCCTCAAGATCAAGATCAATATCAACCACTGCGGCGTCAAAACCAGAGCCGCCGAAATCACCAGTCATTTGACGGGACATGTCCTCAATTATAAAATTCTCTGCTTGATCGAACCAAATATCACGAATCTCTACAGGAGGGACGACTTCCCCGTGATAAGTCCAAACTGTGTATTTCTCCACAAATCCACGCTGAATTATGTGTCTCAGAATTGCATTCGGATCTTTCCACATCTTCTGATTCTTGCAATCTACGCAAGGACAAAAAATATCCTTCCTATTCTCCCTCAAAGCGTGTGCCTTAGCCTTATCAATAAATGTTGATGCTTCTCTCATGAACACCGGATGAGTTCTCCGTGTCTCATACATCTATGTCCGATCCATCTAAAAAAATTCACAGCATTAATTAATATTATATTACCGGTGTTTTCTAAATAAACAAATTAAACTTAAGTCCTACTTTTTAACTAAAACCTCATTCACAGCAAATAATAATACTGAGACAATATTAGTTACCAAAAAATGGTTCAATCAAAAAAACAAAATATTTGACCTACAAATTACAAAAATAGCACAAAATAACAATTCACACAAGTTTACATATCTTCGCATTCAACCAATGAAATTTTACAAAAACGGAAGCAAATGAAGGAGATGATCAAGCACATTACCTTTTATATTGATTTCAATCGAAGATTTCAAGTCTAAAACATCCCACCAAAAGAAATTGCCTATTTTTGGAGAGAGAAACCGAGTTAAAAAAATTCAAATATCTTCACATTAAACCAATAAAAATTTTTAAAAATGGAAGCAAATGGAGGAGAAGATCAAGCATGATACCTTTTGTATTGATTCCAATTGAAAAATTCAAGTTGAAAATATTTCCCCTATAATTGCCTTTTTTTGGAGAGAGAAACACCATGTTCAAAGTGGCACTGTCGAGGATGGGAGGTGTTTTATGGTGCATCATCGCGTGCGGTCCACTTAATGACCCGTACGGGATAATGCATTATTCCATGCGGGTGCTTAAGCGGACCGCACGGGATAATGGACCTTCCCGTGCGGTCGTCTTAAGCGGCCCACACGGGAAGGTCCATTATCCCGTGCAGTCCGCTTAAGCATCCGCACGGGATATTATCCCGTGCGGTTGCTTAAGTGAAACGTTATCCCGTGCGGTCCAACTACCGACCCCGTCGGGACCGGTTTTTCCAGAAAAATCGTTTCTGTAGTAGTGCAGTATTGAGAGAGTAGACACACTAGAGTAGTATTAGTCTTTCGGTTTTAAAATATAAAAATCTGAATGTGATATATTCAGTATTACAAACCTACGTATACCCGGTACTAATATTACTGTATTTTTAAACAAAGACTGTGCATAAACTAACGCAATAAAATTTACGAATGTAACAGTAGTATTCTAAGGCCCCGTTCTACTATACTCCAACTTCAAATTTCAACTTACTCGTTTTTTATTAGCACGTTTTTCAAACTGCTAATCGGTGTATTTTTTTTAAAAAAATTTCTATAGAAGTTGTTTTAAAAAATCAAATAAATCTATTTTTTAAGTTTACAATAACTAATAGTTAATTAATTATGTGCTAATGAGTTTTCACGTTTATCGTGCACCATAAGTATTCTTCCCTCACCATGATACGAACTAAGCGTAATTGTGTATATAAAATGGGTAAAGTATTAATTGTGGGCTGGATCAGAAGATAGCTGTTTGTCCCATAAAAAATCAATCTAGTGTGGGATATGCTACATTCTAATATCACGAGCTGAATAAAGATATGTTTATATTCGTATTACTAAAATATGTCATATTCGATACTAGGTTAATTTTTTACTAGACAAAAAAAGTATTTGTAGCAGTCCATCAGTATGAACAGCATGACAGTAATGATGACCGGATCGAGTAGCAGCCAGCTGAACGATTGTAACACCCTGAAAAACATTATGAGTTTAAATCGTGCTTTAATGCATTTTTCACAAATTCTAAAAAGGAAAAAAAGTCTACAATAATTAAAACTCATCAAGATTGATGTCAGAATGACATGTGGGTATTTTTAATAAATTCCCCATGCTTCAAAATACATAACCAATTTTCACCTTCAGAGCATCCTAAATAATTTTAGAGCAACAAAAACGATTAAAGGAATCTTATAAAATGGAAAATCTAAAAGAAATCCCCTTCCTCCTCCTGGGCCGCTCTCGCCCCATTCCTTCTCTCCTCACCTTCCTGGCCTGGTCTAGCCACCCCTTTCTTCCTCCCTCCCTTCCTCCCGCCCGTGGGCCGCCTCCTCTCCTCTCGGCCGGCCTCCCTCCTCCCCCTTGCGTGTGTCCCGGCCAACCCAAGGTCGTTGCCTCCCCTCACTTGTGTGGCCCAGCCGAGCCGATGTGGCCCCGCCCGACAACAGGTGGGCCCCACCAAATCATCCCCATCCTCCGATTCTTCTCTCTCCAGTCGAAGCCCTAGTGCCAGCCACCTCCGATCCGTTGCCCGGGCTTGCCGTCTTCCCAAATTAATTAAGGGAAATTAATCCTCACCTCATCCTGTCCACTTCACCCATAATTTCCCATTGAAACCCGCACTAAATCGTGGTGGATTTTAATGGCTCTCATCAATGGTGAGCTCCAACATGGCCGGCTTCGATCTCCCTCCCCGATGACCCTCTCCCTCCCATCCGGCCTATAAAAGGGAGCCCTCGGCCTTGTCCCCTTTCCCCGCACACCACCCAAACCCCTCTCCTTCTCCTCGGCCGCCGCGTAGCTCCTCCCACCTCTCGTTGGCGGCCGGGACCCGCTCGAACCTCGTCGACACCACCGTCGGCTTCACGACCTCCTCATCTCCCTCGTCCACCCCCCCCATCAAGCATGAGGACCACGGGAAGGACAACGACGCCGACAACCCGAAGCCTTCCGCCGCTTCTCCCTCACCGCCGGCCATCTCTGTCGACCTCTCGTCGCTGCACCTCTTGGTGAGAATCGTTGCCCCCCTCTTCTCTCAAATTTTCCCTTTTTGCACCCTGTCGCACCACCGCCGCCGCCGTCAGCCATCGTCGATAAGACGTCAGGCTCGGGTGCCATCCCTTGCTCAGCCGTGCCCATGCGCCGGTGCACCGTGAGCCGCCTTTGTGTGCTTGGCTCACGGTGGACCGAGCGGCCGGTGAGTGGGACCCACCCCATGGATTCGGTCCACGCTCCCTCTCTCCTCGCTGACGCAATAATTCGAATTTATTTTAGGAAACAATATTCACTAAATTGTAAATTTTCATTTAAACAGCACCTAAACTTTAAATGGCTATATCTTGACCGTTTGAACTCGGAATTGACCCGTTCAAGTCTCTAATTTCTCGTAAAATGCATGGATCCTATTTAGGTGCTTTATTTCTTCTGTTCATGTGATTTTTCTTAGCCTTTTTGTATTTCTTTGCGTTGGTCGTGTAGATCCTGTCGTTCCGGAAGATCAGCTGTTCATCGCCGTCGACGTCGAAGACTTTGTGAGCGATCAAGGCATGTCATATCTACCTTGAACATGTTGAATCCCATATTGTGAAAATTATGTTGTTTTATCTATACTGCATCTCTTTACAAATTATATTGTTCATTATTAATAATTGTTTATTAGTTATTCCAATGCTTCTTGTTATGGCCATGATATTGATTTGTTATCTATGATCTCTATGAACCCTAGTAAAATTATAACTTGACTAGTCCAGTACCCTACACGATGAACTGACTAGTTGCTTTAGGTATATGCTTATTCATGCTTAAGTGCAATCTAGAACTTTTGGATAAAGTGGACTATGGTGGTTAACAACTAAAACTTGATTAGTTACGGACTATTGACTGGTTTGTCAATAGAGGGGTGATAAAATGCTTTGTGCAACTAAAATTTATTTTCGGGCTAGGCTCGAGGTGCAAGCTAGTTATCTTGGAAATCGCACCCCGCCTAATATAAGGATCGGTCTTCAGGCCTCTGTTGTAAGGTATCTCCATGCAACTATAAGTCTAGTAGGTAAGGTCTGACTGAAAGTTTAGATTTTCTCAAACCAAAGACCAATGGTTGGAAGGGTGTGGGGCCAGGATTAAAGCTGATTTTTGCCCGGTGCAAGGGGGGGCTGTCTCATCTCGGGGGATCCGTAGACTTTCATCTCATCATGGACCAATGGGCGGCGAAACCTCAGCGGGTTCTCCTGTTTTGGGTAGAGCTAGATGGATAGTCTTATCATGACCTCTATCCGAGTACCGTGGTGGTATTCGGCACGTGGCAATACGTGTTGAGGTTGTCTTGTGGATAAAATTGTACACCTCTAATCAGAGTTAAAGACTATTCGAATAGCCAAGCCCTCGGTTATGGGCAAGCTGAGCAATGTACCCAAAGTTAGCTTTGTTTTATAAAACCTTAGAAGGGTTGAATTCATGATGATGTAGTCATGTGAAAGTTAGCTTGGGTTAAGACAGGTTCGCGGGTATGTGACCTTGGTGATTTTAAATATTGAATTAGGACAGTACCATGTTTTGAAAATGGCTTTAACTGATTAAAATGTTTAAACCATGGCTTTATGCAAAATAAACCCTATTAGGCCTTTTCCTTGTTTTTCCTGTGCATTATTGTTGCATTTTCGTTATGATTTGCTGAGTACGGTGGTGGTGCTTACTCTTGCCCATAAAACTAATCCAGAAGATGGATCTGATGGAGTTGAAGACCTGGACTTCTAGTTCGCTCTGTCGTCGAGTGCATGTGGTTGCTGCCGTTGTTCCGTAGTCTTTCGTTATTTTATTTGTTTATCTTTTAAGTGTGAGGGCCTAGAGTCGCCCATATAATAAAAGTAACTTCTTTTATGTTTTTGCAAGTGTGCCTGCAATAATCAACAATGTCTATGTGTATCTCGTTTCCTGAGACGAGGATTAATGCACTAAATGTTTAAAAATGATGTATATTTCTGGGCGCGACAATGATGTATATTTGGGTATTACGTTTTCTTGTGTATTAAGGAACGACTTATAGTCCTGAGCTGATAATATTGTAGAGAATGTTTAGGAGACTTATACTGTATTCGGTTGGGTCTTTATCTTGTAATCCTATCCTCTTGAGCTATATAAGGGGGACAGGACGCTCCTTGAGGGCATAACCACTTCGATAATCTTAACCCGATCGCTAGATCAATATAACACTCGACGGATACAATCCCCGAAATAGGAGTAGGGTACCCATCCACTTTAGATCTTGTGTGCTACCTCCTTTTGTTATTGTCGAAATCAAGTTTCGACAGTTGGCGCACCAGGTAGAGGCTGCATGAAGTTTTTCGCCAACAAGTGTGATAAGATCCACTTCAGGCATTGACGGCTTTGCCTTTCCCTCTGGGCAAGCGTACTGCTTCGACAGCCTCGACTTTGTCACCAACAACTTTGGTAAGATTTCTCTCCTCGACTCGGATTTGAACCAATCGGGAAGGTACAACCACTCAGCTCCGTTAGGGTTACCAAATGCCACCGAGACTTACTGCAATCTCCTTTCCTCCGAGTTGGCTTCAAACCACTCGAGGGATCCCCAACACCAAATTCCGCACACAACTTCTCCAGCAAAACACAGGCGTACCTGCCGATTGTCATGTCACTCCCTCTGATACTCGCCGTATCGTTCAGATCTAGATCTGTTTCTCCTCGAAGGCCCTGATCTGACACGACCTCGGTGGTAGCTATGCCAAACTCTAGGGAAGTCGACGTCATGCTTCAACCTCTCCGGTCCTGTTCATCTACCGAGATCACTGACTACATCAGCTCTTCTGAAGATTATGACGACATCATCACCGAGTCCATCGATAGCTCCAAGTTTGACAACGATTATACACCACTCTTTTTTGATGTTTTCATGGCAGACGTTGGAGAAGCTGACTCGGCTGTTGCCCGAAGGGTTGCGAAGGAGGAGCGAGCCAAGTTTGAAGAGGAATGCAAACGCAAGGAAAAGAAAGACAGAAGAAAACTAGATCTAGCTTCAGCTGGGCGTGCAGCCCATGATGCCGTACTTCAAACCCGTGTCGACAATACCAATGTTTTTCTCATGCCACAACAAAACACAGTCGCAATAGTTACCCTGCTTGACACCATCATCGATGCGCCCCAAGCCAACGTGACTCTAATTTTAAACAAAGTGAAGACCATGTTTGCGGCTACCATACCACAGGGCGCCGAAAACAGTCGGCAAGTTGATGAATCCACCACGGAAACGCCTGCCGACAGTCGCCTACCACCATTATGCTCTAGGGACTACCGGAAACCTGAACGCAACAAGACTCATACCAGATCAAACAAGCACCGTCGTCAAGAAGATAGAAAACGCCAAGACCAGTCGACTGACTCCCATGATCGACACCGCTTTCGCCGCTTCATGACCAAGTCCATCGCGGTAATTCCAGCTATCAGAGTGGTTCTCGGATGCCTGCCTCTAGCGATTTGAGGAACGTACTCGACCAGGGTTATTGTGAGCGTGAGAATGCCTATCGTGAAGGACGGAGATATTCCCCCGATACTAGCGACGAGGGAGTACTTGCTTTTACCCGAGACTTGCGTCGAGTGAATTGGCTGAGTGGTTTCAAGCCCACTGAGATTTAGAAGTATGATGGCAAGACTGATCCCGAGTCGTGGCTTACCGTCTACACCCTCGCCATTCGCGCAGCAGGAGGAGATAGCAAAGCCATGGCTAATTATTTACTAGTGGCACTTACCGACTCAACCAGGAGTTAGCTTGCCAGCTTACCAAGGGGCTCAATCGACTCTTGGAGTAAATTTCATGATCACTTCATTGCTAATTTTTAAGGCACCTTTGAAAATCCTGGAACCCAATTCGATTTATACGACGTGATCCAGAAACTCGATGAGTTCTTAAAATACTACATTCGGCGTTTTTCGTGGAAGCATAACAAAATCGCAGATATCACCAACGATATCATCATAGCAGCTTTCTAGAAGGGGATCCACCATGAGCCGTTCATTGGGAAATTTGGGCATAAACCTCCAAGAACAGTCAAGAAGTTGTTTGAGACGACCAATTCTTAAATGGTTAAACGGTGTGTTTTTTTAAAATTTTCTATAAAAAAGTTACTTTAAAATATCATATTAATCCATTTTTCAAAAAAAATTAGCTAATACTTAATTGATCATGTATTAATACGTGTTTCGTTTTGCGTCTCGGAGAGAAAGGTTCTCAACCTCTCTTTCCGAACACACCATATAACTCTCTAATTGGAGAATCCTGACAAGATAGTCATTTAGACTTTTAAAAATGGTCTCCCAACGTGGGCACATGGGTCTTTATCACATGAACTTCCGTGCGCGTGCAAACACACGTGAACTTTCTAGCTACAATATTTTCGGTTACAAAGTCCAAATATGTATCATTTACAATTTATTCGTAGCGCTGTATATTCCCCCATCAAACAACAGGTAAGTAGGTGAAGAGAGTAGCTAGGCCGGCTATACTACGCTAGTTCGATATATGTACTATTCGATAGATATATATATATATACACCTTTCGTTCTAAAATAAAATAATCTAATATAAAATATAATATATAATACGACATATCTTGTATTAAGTTTTTTATTTTGAGACGAAGAGAGTACCTGATAATGATTGTATAATACTTAATTTTCTCTCTAAGAGAAAAAATTGGAGAAACAAGTATATTTCAGGATGGAAATGACTGACAAAGAAATAAGAAATAGTTGTGACTGATTAAGATGAGTTAGCAGGTGAAAAGTATTGTGATAAATTTAAATGTTATATCTTGGTTTGTGGGTGTTAGCACTCGGTAACGTCGTTGCCGTGTGTTTTGGTACACGGGAGCTTCCCAGTCCTGGTAGTCTTGCCTGCCTTGATGCAGATTTCGCTAACGCTGACGCTGATCGGCAGGCTGAGGCCATGCATGCATACGCCGAGTTCTATGTGGATCGCAGCTGCCTGGCCATCACCCTAGCGCGCATAGTATTCGCTGGTCATGAAAAACATGAGACCAAATCACTAGTACAGATCCTATCACCTGTGACGCGCTCAATTATGCCTGGACTATTTGGGCTGTCAGAACGAAGTCATCTCAATTAGACCTAAATTTACACCGTTATAGATGTACTCGTACAGTCATACTTTATGCCCAAGTACATATAGCCCATCACCGATGTGTTAACGACGAAATTTGGTAAATCATGCATTGGATTCAGAGTTAAAGCCCAAGCCGATTGGAGGAGATAAGCGATTACAGAAAACGGAGTATGAATCAGCTGCAAGCCAAATCGGCTACGGTGTGCATCGGCTTAAACAGAATCGGACAAGGATAGCCGATGTAGCCGATTCCGATAAGGAGATGGCAGGATCATTGCCGGGTTCGGTTGGTGTGCTTCATGAGGGTTGCCGCGTGCGGATTGAGTCCGAAGAAGGCAATTGTATCTATTAATTAGGATATTTGTTAGTTTCTTTTTATCTTTAGAAAAGTGTGTTTAGTGTCCCTTAAGGACTTTATGTTTTTCTTTTATCTTTAGGAAAGTTTCTTTCTTGTCCTACAAGGACTAGTATCTCTCCATGGGTATAAATATGTACACCCGGGGTTATTGTAATCTATCAACTCTCGATCAATACAATTCGGCGCATCGCCACCTTTTACTCTGTTACGGTTTATTTATCAACCGGCGGAATTTGGCACCTGACGCGGGGCTGCATCGGCTGTCGATCTCCGGCGAAGGGGTAAGTCCAATGTTCCGTCGGTTCAGGCAATTGTATCATCTACGTCGGCGTCGTTCAAGGCTGCATCAGTACATTCGACCTCTTGGATTGCTCTGGTTTGGATAATATATTTGCCTGGCTATTTATCATATGTCTTCTGTTAATCTAGTATTAGCATCTCGATTTAGCTTTATCGGCTGCTTCTCGTTTTAGGGTTTCTGCCGGTATCGACTAAATCGTCTTGCTAGATTAGATTAGCTTAGGCATCTACCACCCTGAAAATCAGTCAAGGGCTTGATCATCTAGATACCGTGTTTCTTTACATACTTAGTGCTGCATCAGTTGAGTTTGACCTACTAAGTCGTGCTTAGAACCATGAATCTCTAGCCTGCTTTTTGATTGCCGATAAGGGTTTCATCGGGGTTTCAGCCGATGAGTTATCTGGACGTTGCATCGGCTTATAAGGATTGCATATAAGTTGAATTTAGCCGATGACAACAAAGGTTTCACTGTTTAATCTAATCTTGTGGATTTTATGGCATTGGATCTATGTTAGATTCACTTCATCGGCTATGCTATGAATATATATAATCTCTCTCTTGAGGTGTTTTTAGACATAAGTGATTTATACTGTCTCGGCGCCCTGTCCGATCTATCCCAATCACTTGGTTTAAATATATTTTGAGATTTAGATTATGTATCATTGATATCTACAGCCGATCGAGTATGTCTAACTTTCGTTTCACTTTATCAAGTCATTGCCGATCTAATGCATATTATCATCAGCCGATTGTCTCTTTGTCATTATTTACATCAAGTGTCAGAATCTACATTGAACACATAGCCGATAGCTCAAAACCCTATCGCTATCGGCTGTTATCAGGATCGGCTGGAATTACTACATCGGCTATGTTGGCCGATCGGTTCTTTGATCTGCTATTTGTATATCTTGTCAGTTGCAGGATCAAACTGACTGGCACGCCCGCATCTCACCAAGATTTGGACCTGCACTGGAGCTAAGCAGATCTCCCAGGCCAGTGTGTGTTTTTTGCATCAACACGCTTTTGGCACGCCCGGTGGGACACGAGTTTTCTACCCAACATGTCTGAAGAAGAAGTCAATGCCGAGAAGGAACAATCTCTTAAGCCGATCGATGAAATTATTCAAGAAAGTATTAATGAAGCAGTTCATCGTACTTTGTTTGATCAGTCTGGGGTTTTGATGAGTACATTACATGGTTTGATCGAGAAGATAGTTCCCAGAGTGATTGCCTTAACAAATCAGATTGGGGGGCAAATCGACGAACAATTTCAGCATCATCGGCAACAGCGACATTGGCTTGGGGGGCAAATAGATCAGCATCAGCCTGGAGAGCCACATCAACAATATCGGCCAGAAGAAGCTCAAAGATATCAGTCTAAAGAAGATTGGGCCGATATGATTGCAAAAGTAATAGAGGAACAGTTTGGAATTAAACCTAAGGATCAGACTTCTATGTATCGGCTGCCATATCCTGAGTGGTTTGATAGGGTGTCATTGCCACATCGATACAAGGTTCCAGATTTCTCCAAGTTTTCAGGGCAAGATGATATATCTACAATGGAACACATCAGCCGATTCTTAGTGCAATGTGGGGAAGCATCGGCTGAGGAAGCTCTGAGAGTTAGATTTTTTCCACTGTCTTTGACTGGATCGGCCTTCACATGGTTTTCATCACTACCATCAAATTCCATTAGAAGATGGGCCGATCTTGAGAAGCAATTTCATGACTACTTCTTTGCTGGCGTCAGTGAGATGAAACTTTCAAATTTGATATCAATGCAGCAGCAAGAAGGAGAATCGGCTATGGAATATATACAAAGATTTCGTGATGTCCGCAGCCGATGTTATAGTTTGAATCTAAGCGATGAGCAGCTAGCAGATCTTGCATTCCAAGGGTTATCAGCATCTATCAAGGATAAATTCTTTTGCCACAAGTTTGACAGTCTAGCTCATCTAATGCAGACGGTATCGGCTCATGAAGGCCGATTGCAAGAAGCAAAAGAGGATCAATTTTGGAGTCACAGAAGATAATTTTGAAGCATGAGTTCCCATACTCCAAAACTGGGGGGCATGTGTTAACGACGAAATTTGGTAAATCATGCATTGGATTCAGAGTTAAAGCCGAAGCCGATTGGAGGAGATAAGCGATTACAGAAACAGAGTATGAATCGGCTGCAAGCCAAATCGGCTACGGTGTGCATCGGCTGAAACAGAATCGGACAAGGATAGCCGATGTAGCCGATTCCGATAAGGAGATGGCAGGATCATTGTCGGGTTCGGTTGATGTGCTTCATGAGGATTGCCACGTGCGGATTGAGTCCGAAGAAGGCAATTGTATCTATTAATTAGAATATTTGTTAGTTTCCTTTTATCTTTAGGAAAGTGTGTTTAGTGTCCCTTAAGGACTTTATGTTTTTCTTTTATCTTTAGGAAAGTTTCTTTCTTGTCCTACAAGGACTAGTATCTCCCCATGGGTATAAATATGTACACCCGGGGTTATTGTAATCTATCAACTCTCGATCAATACAATTCGGCGCATCGCCACCTTTTACTCTGTTACGGTTTCTTTATCAACCGGCGGAATTTGGCACCTGACGCGGGGCTGCATCGGCTGTCGATCTCCGGCGAAGGGGTAAGTCCAATGTTCCGTCGGTTCAGGCAATTGTATCATCTACGTCGGCGTCGTTCAAGGCTGCATCAGTACATTCGACCTCTTGGATTGCTCTGGTTTGGATAATATATTTGCCTGGCTATTTATCATATGTCTTCTGTTAATCTAGTATTAGCATCTCGATTTAGCTTTATCGGCTGCTTCTCGTTTTAGGGTTTCTGCCGGTATCGACTAAATCGTCTTGCTAGATTAGATTAGCTTAGGCATCTACCACCCTGAAAATCAGTCAAGGGCTTGATCATCTAGATACCGTGTTTCTTTACATACTTAGTGCTGCATCAGTTGAGTTTGACCTACTAAGTCGTGCTTAGAACCATGAATCTCTAGCCTGCTTTTTGATTGCCGATAAGGGTTTCATCAGGGTTTCAGCCGATGAGTTATCTGGACGTTGCATCGGCTTATAAGGATTGCATATAAGTTGAATTTAGCCGATAGCAACAAAGGTTTCACTGTTTAATCTAATCTTGTCGATTTTATGGCATTGGATCTATGTTAGATTCACTTCATCGGCTATGCTATGAATATATATAATCTCTCTCTTGAGATGTTTTTAGACATAAGTGATTTATACTGTCTCGGCGTCCTGTCCGATCTATCCCAATCACTTGGTTTAAATATATTTTGAGATTTAGATTATGTATCATTGATATCTACAGCCGATCGAGTATGTCTAACTTTCGTTTCACTTTATCAAGTTATTGCCGATCTAATGCATATTATCATCACCCGATTGTTTCTTTGTCAAGTGTCAGAATCTACATTGAACACATAGCCGATAGCTCAAAACCCTATCGCTATCGGCTGTTATCAGGATCGGCTGGAATTACTACATCGGCTATGTTGGCCGATCGGTTCTTTGATATGTCGTTTGTATATCTTGTCAGTTGCAGGATCAAACTGACTAGCACGCCTGCATCTCACCAAGATTTGGACCTGCACTGGAGCTAAGCAGATCTCTCAGGCCAGTGTGTGTTTTTTTGCATCAACACGATGACACTCATCTGTGACGGGCACAGATTTAGGCCCGATTGAGATGACCTAGCATATCTCAATCGGGCCCATCTATAGAGCCCGTCAAAGATAAGGGTCATCGGTGACAGGCTCCAAAGATGGCCCGATTGAGATGGATTTAAAGCCCGTCACCGATGACTCATATCTGTGTCGGGCTTTTATTGATGTCTGTTCATTAGCCCGATTGAGATATATTTTGCACACTATAAAAAGACCACCCGACTGTTGTTTGAAGTTATCCCACTATTCACTATTTTGGTGGGAGGTTGAAGGGAGCGAATTTTTGTTATTTTTTTCAAAGAAAAATAGAAAAATCTTAGAAGTAAGTAAAAAGGTAATAATGATTTTTTTTAATTTAGTAGTATGTTAACTAATATTTTATTAAATTTTGCAACGATGGATCGAAGTTGGATGAATACGATAACTTTGAAACGTCATTGCAAGGAGTATAGAGATGGCATTTTAAGTTTTATGAACGTTGCGGAGGAGGATAGGAGAAGAAGAAATAACAAATACATGTGTTGTCCATGTAGAGATTACAAGAATGATATTATGTTTAGCGGAGAGGAGGTACACTTTCACTTGATACAACAGGGATTCATGAAGGGCTACACATGTTGGGTGAAGCATGGAGAGCAAGAATCGGGTAGTGGTGCAGCTGCAGACAGAAGTGGTGCAGACAATCATGAAGATGAAGATGAGCATGACATGTTTATACCATCTTCATTGGGCGATGAAATGATTGATGTGGATCCTGATATGCTGCAAGAGATGTTATGTGACGTTGAGGAGCAAGCTCACAACGAGAGAGATTCCATGAAGTTCAACAGGTTGGTCAGTGACTCCGAGACACCTTTATACGCCAGATGCAAGGCAAAGCATACCAAATTGTCAGCTGCCTTGGACCTAATGAAGCTGAAGGCAAGTAGTGCATGGACACTGACAAGAGCTTTACGGAACTTTCGGGAATATTGAAGGCCATGCTTCCTGAAGAGAACACATTGCCTGAGATGAAGCAAAGCAGGTTCTGTGTTCCCTGGGGTTAGAGGTCCGTAGAATTCACGCTTGTCCAAACAACTGCATATTGTACTACAAGCAATATGTGGACCTAGATGCCTGTCCTGTATGCAAGGCTTCTCGATACAAGCGAAAGAAAAGTGCGGGGGAGGGAAAGAAGTCAAAGCGGGGTGGTCCGACGAAGGTTGTGTGGTATCTACCTATTATTGATCGCTTCAAGAGAATATTTGCCAACCCCAAGGAAGCAAAGTTAGTGCGTTGGCATGCCGAAGATAGAAGGAACGACGATTTGCTAAGGCACCCTGCGTTTTCGATTCAATGGAGGAATATCGATCGAATGCACAAAGACTTTGCTGCCGTTCCCAGAAACATGAGGATATGTCTGTGTACGGATGGCATGAATCCTTTCGGAGATATGAGCAGTTCTCATAGCACTTGGCATGTTCTTATTGCGAACTATAACCTCACATCATGGTTCTGCTTCAAAAGGAAATATATTATGTTGTGCTTGTTAATCCAAGGTCCGAAACAACCGGGCAATGATATCGATGTGTTCTTGGAGACTGTTATCGATGATCTTGAGATTCTTTGAAAAGAAGGTGTGGAAACTTGGGATGCATATGGTCAGGATAAACTTCAAGCTACGAGTTCTATTGTTCTGCACCATTAACGACTATCCTGCACTAGGTAATCTTTCTGGACAAACCGTGAAAGGAAAGAAGGCTTGCTCTGACTGTATGGAACATACACGCAGTAGGTGGCTGAAGAAATCAAGAAAGATGGTTTACATAGGTCATAGGAGATGGCTCCCGCTACGCCATGCCTTTAGAAGAAAAAAGAAAATTTTCAACGGTCGGAGAGAACTTGGAACTGCTCCCAAGGATTTGTCTGGAGACGAAGTCCACGACATG
The DNA here is from genome assembly GCA_008326285.1 of Oryza officinalis. NCBI lineage: Eukaryota > Viridiplantae > Streptophyta > Magnoliopsida > Poales > Poaceae > Oryza > Oryza officinalis. The sequence goes on from BDMV01000005.1 coordinate 6,923,219, forward strand.
GTCAAAGACATAACTAAAGAGTTTGGGAAGAAAAGAAAACATGGCAAGGCAAATGATAAGGGTATGTGGAAGAAAAAATCCATATTTCGGCGGCTACCATACTGGAAAGACCTTGAGATCGGCACTGCATTGATCTAATGCACGTAGACAAGAACTGCTGCGATAGTTTGCTCGGGCTACTGCTTAATATGCCTGGAAAGACAAAGGACGGGTTGAATGCTCGCCTAGATCTGTAGGAATTGAACATTCGCAGTGAGCTTCAGCCTGTTACGGATGAAGAAACAGGAAGAGTGTACCTCCCACCAGCTTGCCACACATTGTCGAAGGATGAGAAGATCGCAATGCTATCATGCATGGCTGATATTAAGGTTCCTTTAGGCTATTCAGCAAGGATCAGTAAGTACGTTAAATTGGAGGATCTAAAACTGGTTGGAATGAAGTCTCCCGATTGCCACGTGCTAATCACACAGATCTTGCCAGTTGCTATCAAAGACATTCTACTACCCAAATTCCGCCACACGATCCAACGGCTCTGTGTTTTCTTCAATGCAATCGGTCAGAAGATTATAGATCCCGAAGATCCAGATAAGATGCAGGCTGATATTGTCATTACCCTGTGTCACTTGGAGATGTATTTTCCACTATCTTTCTTCGATATCATGGTTCATCTCCCCGTTCATCTAGTGAAGCAAACAAAACTATGTGGTCCAGCTGTTCTAAGGATGTACCCATTTGAGAGGTATATGGGAGTTCTTAAGTCGTACGTTCGAAATAGAGCAAAACCGGAGGGAAGCATCATTGAAGGGTACACGACGGAGGAGGTTATTGAGTTCTGCATCGATTACATGGCCGAGACTGATCCTATTGGAGTTCCTGCGTCTCGCCACGAAGGAAGGTTGGCAGGCCTTGGTACAACAGGCAGAAAAAGAATTGTACCCGATCAGGCATCGTATGCGCAGGCTCATTTCGCTGTGCTACAACATATGGCCGAAGTAACTCCATACTTTGAGGAGCATCTAGCGAAGATCCGACAGAAGAACATGGGTCGATCAGATATGTGGATCAACAGAGAACATAGTACTCGCTTCAACGAATGGTTTAAGAATCGTATCGCACGGTCGACCGATGGAGCAAGTGAGATAATACGAAGGTTGGCAAGGAGCCCAACCTGGGATGTTCACACATGGCAAGGGTACGATAGCAATGGATACACATTCTACACCGTCAAACAAGATAACAAAAGCACAGTGCAGAACAGTGGAGTCCGTATAGATGCATATCAGGATCAAATTGGATCGAACACATACTATGCCACATAGAGCAGATCTGGGAGATGAATTACAGGAGCTTCAAAGTCCCTTTGTTTCGTTCCAGCTGGGTGAATATCCGCACTGGTGTTAAAGTTGACAGGGAAGAATTCACTTTAGTGGACCTGGCCAAGGTTGGATACGCGGACGAACCATTCGTCCTAGTGAAGTAGGTTGAGCAGATTTTCTATATATAAGACCCCGCAAACAAGAAGCTGCACGTCGTTAGGGATGGCAAATGAAGAATTGTTGGGGTTGACAACGTCGTCGATGAGGAAGAATATAACCAGAATCTTCATGTGAGACCTCAGATCGACCTTGACGATGATCCCGAAGACGAAGTAGCATACGCTCGTTCTGACCATTCGGAAGGCATATCCTTGTAAATAGAGTCTTCGTAGTACTGTAATTTGCAAATTGATATAAGTAATGAAGTATTTTGTATCGGTGCCTTATGATCTGCATATTTTAATTTCATATGGTTTTTAAAATTTAATAGCAAATTTACACTGTTTAAATAAGGCATATTTTAATTTAACAGAAATTTTACACCATTTAAAAATGTAATAGCAATTTTAAATCAGGTATAAGTTAATTATAAATGATTTTATAATTTAAATATCATTATTAAATACAATTAATAAGAAATATTTTAATTCTATAGTGGGATGAGCTTATCTCTATCGGGCATATAAATAATGCCCGTCAGAGATGAGGTTATCTCTATCAGGCGTAGTAGTTCTGCCCGTCACGGATGTATGTCATCTGTGTCATCCGTATTGGGCTTGTTACTTATGCCTGTCACCGATGTGTGTCATCCGTATCGGGCTTGTTACTTATGCCTGTCACCGATGTGTGTCATCCGTATCGGGCTTGTTATTTGTGCCCGTCACGGATGATTGTCATCCTATCGAGCTTAGTACTTGTGCCCGATGGTAATGACCTACGACTAGGTTTTCTACCGATCCAGATCTAATTCTGGATCGGTAGAAAAACTAAGTTTTTCCTTTGTCACTCCTCATCGACCACCGCCTCCTCCCTCGAAGCGCCTCCTGACCGCCGTCGCCGCCTCCTCCTTCCAAGCACCTCCCGACCCCGTCGCCGCCTCCTGGACGCCGCCACCACCTCGCCGCTGCCGCCTCCTCGTCGTCGCCGCCTCCTCGCCGACCCTGCCCGCAGCATCTCCGGCAACATCCACCGCTGCCACGCCGCCACCCGTCCAGATCTGGTGAGACCCCGTTGCTCCACTTCTTGTTGATCCCTAGCCCCCCAAAGTGCAAATTAGTGTACATACATATTGATCTGTTTAGGAGGATTGTAGTTTTACATTTTGATTTTCAGATATTGCTATTTTGTTTTGTTTTCTTTTGAGAGTTAGTTGCGAAATAAGGTTGTAAATGGCTTTTGTCATCTTGGAACAATCCATATGGCATGACGTTAAAATTTGTTGTTATTTATCCATATGTATCATGCTGACATATAACTTGCATTGATGAAATGTAGATAGAGATAACGAAAATTTCAGACAGACAAATTATATAGCTAAAGCTTTACTCATCAAAGTTCAAAGGTTGTTATGCTTTTCTTTTCTCCGCCTTTTATAATATTATTTGATACTTGTGCACTTGATGGATAAGAACAGACCATCTACACTTGTTCTTTTTATTTGGGAGAGTTCATGATGTCCTCTTCCTGCCACTATTACCCTGTTCTGCTCTGTCCTTTTCCTGCCACTATTACCCTGTGATGATTTCTTGATAAATGGCTAGTGATGAATGCTCAAGAATAGACCATAAGAACAGACCATCTACACTTGTTCTTTTTATTTGGGGGGCAATACACTTTCTCTTTTTTGCATAAAAACAGACTATCTTCACTTGTTCTTTTTTTGGGAACTACACTTGTTCTTTTTTCGTACAAACAGCCGGCCTCCACTTGTTCTTTTTTTGGGAAACTACACTTGTTCTTTTTTGCATAACAACAGACCATCTACACTTGTTCCTTTTTTTGGCACTTCCCTTGTTCTTTTTGCATAAGAACAGACCATCTACACTTTCTTCTTTTTCAGAATAACAGACCATCTACAGTTGTTCTTTTTTTTGGGAACTACACTTAATCTTTTTTGCATAAAAACAGCCCATCTACACTTGTTCTTTTTTTTGGGGAACTACACTTGCAAATGATTGTAATTGATGCACAATTTCTAAGCAAAACTGAGGCCATATCTTAACCATAGCATAAGTTATATACACAACCAAAATAAGTTTTTCTATAAATTTTTTTAACTTTCTTGTCGTACAACAGTTATATAGAAAATGTCGCAGCAAGGCGAACCCATGTCAGCGACTACTAGTGGGACAACATCGAGCCGGGCTCCTAGGACCCAGAATAAGATCCCTAAGGAAGTGTACACCATAACAGAGGTGGACGATCTGGGATTTCCGACGGCTCCTGCGAAAGCTGTCAAAAAGTTCTCAACGATATGCGGAGTCCTAAGGAGGCGGAACTTCACCATTTTGAAGGACCACATCGATCTGGTCCCATAGGAAGAAAAAGATGAGGCCTGGAAGCAGTTCAAGGAAAGCTTCGAATACCCCCAAGAGGCCGAGGCAAGACTCAAGTGGCAGGCTATCCGCAAGATGGGCAACTTGTGAAAAAATTTCAAGACCACGTTGGTCACCGAAAACGTCCTCAACCCCGCCCAGCCAGAACCATTCGGGAAGTACCCGTTCATCTCCCGGGTCATGTGGGAAGAGTTCTATGCCGCAAAATCAACCCCTGAGTCTCGGGTAAAAAGCGAGGCCTATAAGAGGTTGCAGGCAAAAAACCTTCACCCGCACCGGCTTGGCACCGGAGGCTACGCCGGGAAGCAGCACGAATGGGTCAAGGAGGATGAAGCTGCTGTAGAATCTAACACGCCGCCAGTTCTTGGTGATATCTCGACCACCCGAGCAAGGAACTGGGCAAGGGCGAGGGTGAAGAAGAATAGTGACGGAACACTTACGTTCCCAAATCCCGAAGATCAAGCGGTGTACCAGAAAATCGTAAGTATCACATGTAGAGTATGTTTCATTAGGTTGTATCGTACTCTTGATTAAATTCGTCCTAATGGTATCGCAGGTCGACATGACTGCTGAGAGACAGGCCTCCCAAGAGGTCTGTTCACAACTTTGCGAGGATGACATCCTCACAAAAGTGTTGGGAACCGAAGAACACCGTGGACGGACAAGGGGCATTGGCTCTAATGTTCCATGGAAGGTTGGATTTCCTCAATACACGTGGCAGTACAGGAAGCACAAGCTTTCAAAGGCGCAGAAAGATGCACGCCTTAAGGAACAACTTCGGGAGGAGATTAGAAGCGAGCTCCGAGAAGAGTTCGATGAGAAGTTGTTATAGGTGGAGGCTCGGGTGGAGGCACGCCTCAGGGAAAGCGAACTTGCTGCCGCTCCCATAGTAGAAATGAGCCCCACGCAGAGGCATAGCAGCTGCGCATCTACTGGGGCGGCGGCACAAGAACAACCAGCCCCCACTGCGGTGGACCACATAACGGTAAAACCAACACAAAACGTATATGTTCTCTTAACACCACAGTACATTATAACATATTATGAAGACACATATGAATCTATTGCAGGGACCCACATCGTGCACCCTAGTCGTTAGGGTGATAAAAGACTTTGCAATTCCTTCGGTAGAGGGTCTTGCGTTCAAGCCCACGCCGAAGACCCGAGTACATGGGGGCAGCTGCTAGCCGGCCATGCCAAAGTTCAAGTGGACATGGTGAAGCCCGATTGGGTTGGCTTCACTCTCCTGCACTCACCAAATGACAAGGTTCTGACCCTTGGAGCTGCACATGGGACCTTTATCCAATGGCCCAAGCAGAACATTCAGATTAATATAACTCCTAGGCCAGCACCAAGTGCTCGTCCGCCGCCGTCGCCACGTCCCGCTCTAGCTCTTGTATCTGCCCCTCCTGCCATTGAAAAAGGAGATCAAGATCTCCAATTGCAGTATGATATAGATTTTGGGGATGACAGACGGAGGTCAGTAGCAGAGCGCACCTCCCCCCAGTCTCCAAAAAAAGAAAGAGGGTGACATCTTCTCCACCCAAGCTTGGATCACGCAAAAGAGCTGCTGGAAGGGGGAGAGGAAGAGGAAATGTGGAAGGGCCGCTTTTGGCTCCAAAGAAGCTAGATCTTGGCAAGGCGCCATTAGCTCCTCCTAAAGAATTCACATTAGGCATGCCATTGGTTGGAGACGACGCCTTATCAAAGATGGACCCTGCATGCAAGGAGTTGCACGGGTACTACATGGAGAGGTCCAACACAGGGAGGAAGCATAGAGAGACCTCCATGACGGGCCAGCACGATAGACAGCCGTTCCTCGGCCCTGAAGCCTTTATCGCCATAGACTTTCAAGATCTATGGGACCTCTACAGGGTGCGAGTGGTCGACACCAACCTCCTTAAGTGCTACTCCTTGTAAGTATTCTTGCGTACGAGATATGTTAATAACTATCCTTGTATTACGCTTACCCGGATTCTTGTCTTGCTTCTAGGTTAACTTGGAAGCATGTCCATCGTAATGCTCTCCATGTTGCCTTACTTGAGCCAAATGTCATCAACGAGACAACTATGAACTACGATCGAGCGAGCATGGTAGAATATATCAAGGACTGCTTATGGTCCTATAAAGACAAGGACTTCATTATGTGTACTCTGAACAGTAAGCGTGTACCCTACTTAGAATCAAATGTGCGACACGTATAGCTTTAGTATTTAACTTGCAATTTATTAATGTCGTAGTCGTCATTGGATTCTCCTAGTCATAGTGCCGAAGTGGAGTTTGGTATACTACCTTAACTCCAATATCAAAAAAGAAATATACGATCACAAAAAGGACCAATATCGAAGTTGCCTTGAACGATGCCTAGGACCAATACGTGGCAAAAGGCGGGAGGCATAAGGAAGGGCATCCCACACTCGGTCACAAAAAAGACTTTCCAATACGTCAACAAGTTGGCGACCAGTGTGGGTTCCACGTCTGCCATAACATGAGGAGCCTCGCAAACAAGGTGACATTGCTCGACCTTGAGGTGTGTGCTTCAATTATTTATATACATTAGAGAGGAGATAGCACGATTCATACTAACTTTCCAAGTTTGTAGACTAACTTGGCGCCTCACATGCAGGAAAAACTTTCGACGATTCTGGAAAACAACTTCGATATCATTAGAGAGGAGATAGCACAATTCATACTAGATGATCTCTTGTTACCGAAAGAAATGTTTAGAGTAAAGTCCTAGGTAGCTCGTCTCTGAATGGTAGAACATTTGCAATGCTTTTGCGACAAACATTTGATTTTTGTAAATATTCTTTGTAATACAATTCTGCACGTTCTTCTGTATATATTTGCATTTCTTAATTACATATAAACTTGTTCTAATTTATAACTCAGTTTTACAGGTTTTAATGCATGTCGGCGGTTTGGAGAGCAAAAAAAGGGTGTGAATGACATATATATGTGAATGGGTCTGTGGATGTTAATGCATATATATGTTTGATTTTGTGAATTGGCTGTGAATATCTGATGGAATGCTGGAATATGCACTGAATTAGGAATGCTGGGAATGGGGTTGCTGGGACTGTTATTTTTTGTAGCGGGCATGGCTAGCAAAGGCTTGAGGCTAGCCAAAAAAACAAATTTTATTTTTTTTATTGACTTACTCATCCTTGACAGGCATTTTAATAATGCTCGAAAGAGATACTCATCCGTGACGGGCTCCAAACAAAGTCCGGTATGGATATAGACATCCCTGACGGGCTTCTAATCTAAGCCCGATAGAGATAAGTCATCCGAATCAGGACTATTTTGACTCAACAGGTGGGGTTAAACCTATCGGTGACGGGCTTTTCCGGAAGGCCCGTTAGGGATGAGAGTCATCGGTGACGGGCTTAGTAGTTTGTCCGATTGAGATTAGTCATCCGTGACGGGCTCCTACCCAACCTGGTTTGACTTGTATTGCTTGGTCAATCTTATTTGTAACGGGCTACATTGTTAGGCCCGATTGAGATAACATCCATCCATGACGGCCTTGTGCCCGATTGAGATATTTTCTCACATCACTGACCTTTGTTCAGTGACGGAGGCACTACCCGATAGTGATGAGGGTTAATGACCGTTAAAGATAACCGATCCCGTGCTAGTGAATTAATTAACTCAGACCAGTGTGAAACACTGAAACTTGCAGTTATATATATACCCCACGGTTTGCTACTTTGTTGTTTACTCCATCCATCCATCCCAAGATAGTTCATTTTTCACCTCTCCTACGCACATCAATATAACTATGGAATATTTCTACTTTATCATATCCCTATTTTATTATATCCCTATACAACTATTTTTTTACATTATATGTTTTCAATATAATTATTTTTTACTTTTATAAATTTCGATGCAATGATTACTTTAAAAATAAAATTATTTTGAAACAAATAAAATGAACTAAAAATAAATTTAATATGAGACGGAGAGAGTTGCGTTCTAGCTTGTCGTGACGTGTGGGCTAGCTAGCTTGTAGATAACTCTGAGCATATAAAAGAATAAAATCAAAGGAACTGTCTATTTCTCAATTAGTATTGACTCTTTTTTATCCACCTATTAATTATTTTTTGGCAATAGATCAATATCAATATATAACTCGTTTTATAAAACAAACCAATATTCTAATATATTTTTTTAAGAAAAATGTACTTTGTTGTTTATTCTCATTCACATGAGGGAAAACAATTTTGCATAAAAAATGCATCAAGATTAATATTCATTGAACTAATGAAAAAATAAAGCAAACAATAGTTACTGTGTAACTGTACTAAAGTTGCAGTTTTCAATATTATGCAAGTTTACTCTGTCCTATATACGCCACTTCATGATCAACAATTTGCATTATGTGTGATGAGGACACAAACGCATATGTGTGCGAGTAGCAACAGAATTGCAAATATGTGTGTGAGTAGCTGTCACAACCTAAAAATCTCTTAAATATAAATTTCTGCAAAAAAAATTTAAAATTTATTTAATAATTAAAGAAAATTTTTGAATAAAATCTATGAAAATTTGAATATCAAATTGAGATAAATAAAATTTTATTAAATACTTGGGGTGTTCAAGAATTTTTAGAATTTTTATTGGAATTATTTGAGCAATGAAAATACTTTTAATAAATGAAACATCATTTCAGCTATTATTACATTAGATAATGAAATTAAAACTCTCCTTATAAGATCTGGGCCAAATCCAGCCCAACTCTTGTCCATTCCGGAAAAAGTCCATATAGCGTCCCTCCCCATACCGGCCCAGCCAAACCAGTCTACTTAATGTCTACATAATGTCCCTATCTCTACAGTACCTTCTTCAAGCTCTGGCCGGTCTCCAGCCGCCCGATGCCGCCGCCTTCCTCCACCCGATTCGGACGAATCCGTTGAGATTTTCCAAAATTAATTGAGGTAAAATAATCCTCTAATCCTCCTCCTTGTTTCCCCTCAAAATTCCTTCGAAATACCGAAGAAAATCCTCTCAAATCGGCGCGGATTTGAGCTTTCTTTTTTCCGGCCAACTCTAGGGCTTCCGCCGTCGAATTCCGCCGTATCCTTGTCGACAGCTTCCTCCTTTCGCTATAAATAGCACCCCCCTTGGCCTCCTCTCTCATTTCCACCCCTTTCCCTAGCTTGCCGCCGCCCGGAACCCTGTCCTCGAGCTCGCCTTCTCTCTCCGCCGCCGCTAGCCGCTTCGGCCGTGCCTAGCCGTCCCCTCGATTGCCGCCGCTTCGTGCCGTTATCGCCGTAGGCACCGCATCATCGAGAAGAACCCCGGCCGCCGGTTCCCTTGTGCCGAAACCCACCGGAAGGACGTCGTCGGCGTGAACCCGAGCGCCACCACCGCCCGTCGCCTCCCAGCCGTGCCCCACCGCCGGTTCGTTCGTTGCCGGAGGTCGCCGTCTTCACCGTCGGCATCGCAGCAGGGAAGGGAAGCCCGTCCACCACCTCTCCTTCGCCGAAGATCACCGGAACACTGCCGTCGTCGTTGACCCCATCTCGCCGCGGCTTGAAGCTCGTCGCCGGCCATCTCCCGTCGTTGCCCGCCATTGCGTAAGTGCTGGTAAGAGTCGTCTCGTCGTTCTCTCTTCGTTAGTGCCCTCCGTCTCTGTCGTCGCGCCGCTGTCCGCCGTCGTCGCCATCATCCCGTGCTCACTGGCCGGTGATCCCGCGTGGCCGCCATGTCATCGTTCATGTTGTTGCCATGTCACCCTCCTGTGCCACGTGGATCCATCCTAAACCTAGATCGGGTTCACTCTAAGCCGTCGGATCTTGGACAAAATTCGGTCAATCAATCCTAGCCATTGATTCCCGTGGTCCACCGTGAATCTTCTATATTAACTAGGTCCATGGTAGACCCGAGCCCTCTCTAAATGACATGTGGGTCCCGCTTGTCAGGGACGTTGACATTCTGTCTCATCACTAACGTCATTATTGTTGTTTTCTAGTTCTAAAATAATGTAATATGACACAATAAATCATTTAGTTGTTTCCTTTACAGATTTTAATTAATTAAAACTTCATTAATGCATAACTAATTCATACGAACTCGGAATGAGGTCGTTCCAATCTCATAATTCATCTAAATTTAGGCTCTATCTATTTATGAACTTTATATGTACTGTTTATTTTTCTCGTTTTGCATGGTAGAGTATATTTTTTGTCGTTTTGGAGGATCGTTTGTTCATTAGAAAAGTTCCTGAAGACAAATTGAAAACGTTTTTTTGCAAGTCAAGTCACACGGATCGCAAACATCCCTTTGAGCATATTGATCCCATATTTAAATTCTCTATTTATTTCAAATGTGCATTTATTTTGAATGTCATTGAGTGGTGTAAGCCTATTTTCCAATGATATATAAGATGACTTGATTATCCTATGGGTTATAATTTGACTAGCTTGGACTCTATATAATAGTTCAGCTAAAAATTAGACATAATTGCTTAATCATACTTAGAAACTTTAGTATCATTTCATGTGGGATAATTAATATTTCACTTATATCTTAATGATGGATATTTAATGGTAGCTCACGATGGTTAATCGTGATAGATTAATTAATTGGATAACTAAAACCTGATTAATGGTGGATTATGAGCACATGGTTGTGTTGGTCGTGCTCATGACAATTAAGAACCGTTTCGTGAGCTATTGTTGTGAAGCATTAACCGTACTAACCACAAGCCAGCGTGGACAACGATTGTATATTTTGTATAGTATGATTCATTGTGGGGCACCAGACTGTGAAGTGGCAATAAGTCCATGGGGGTTGCTAGGGAGTCCATACCTGATTAAGAGGGTGACTATGATCCGAAAACGGTGCACTATTTTTAGTTGTATTATGCGAGGGATACTATCACAGCTCCTTTCCGAGGTACCATGGTGGTATTGAGGCGTGTGACAACATGTTGTGGGGCTCTGTTTTATGTGTAAATTTGTATAACTCTGGCTAAAGTAAAACTATTTAAATAGCCGTTCCTGTGGTCAAGGGTGGGCCTAGCAATGTTTTTCGTGATTAGTCCCACACTACTCGTTAATGATAATAATGTGATAATTGATGATAATTTATTAGCTCCTGATATGGAATGGTTAGTTCCTGTTTGGAGGTTAGATCTGTGTAATTGGGTTTGATTGTTCAAAGATGGTTGGGGCTGTGTAGCATTGACGTGTTGCTCAGTGATTGGTAATATTGTTATTTAGTAACTCTACTATTTTGACTATTCTCAAGTATTTGCCAAATGATGCCTTTGCAAATGAACCCTATTATTGCCATGTTTGTTATACCATGTGCACTTGCATATTTGTTGTGTGGCTTGCAGAGTATTTCATGTACTCACCTTGCAATAATCAATCAAACCTTAGTTGAAGAAAGCTCCGAAGAAGAAGACATTTGGCTTATATCCCAGTTGAGCTGTTTATGGGAGTGGAGCTGAAGCCATCGCGAGATCGTTTGTCCACTACTGTTTTCGTTTCTTTTTGTAAGTATTTAACGTTATTATTATGATGGATTTGTATATTAAATTATCGATTTGTGTACCTCGGTTGATTCCTGGACAAGGATTGTATGCACAAATTAGTTCAAAAATTACTAGTGAATTTTCAGGCATGACAGTAGCTAGTAAAAGAATTATTCTTGCATGAATACTGCTAGAATTGTATGGCTTAATTTTCGAGACACAAGGAAATTAAAACAATAAAGGTCTAGGATCATATGGTTTCCCAGTAGAGTTTTATCAGGTTTTTTGGAAGTAATTAAGAAAGATCTCATGGGGCCCTGTTTGGTGATTTTCATAAAGGAAAATTACCGTTACACAGCTTGAATTTTGATATCATCACCTTGCTACCAAAGCAAAAGGAAGCTAGTCGAATTCAGCAGTATAGGCTCATTTGTCTTTTGAATGTAAGCTTTAAAATTTTCATGAAGGTAATGGCCAATCAAATAGCTCTAGTAGCTCAGAAGGTCATTAAGCCATCTCAAACAGCTTTTCTTCCAGGAAGAAATATTTTGGAGGGTGTGGTAGTCCTACATGAAACAATATCCATGAGATGCATAGAAAGAAGAAGAGTGGGGTTATCATAAAATTAGATTTCAAAAAAGTCTACGAAAAAATGGATTGGAAGTTCTTGCAACGGACATTAAGAATAAAAGGCATTCACATTTGTAGTGGATTGACCTCATTGTTAAGGGTGGAAGTGTGGCAGTTAAATTGAACGATGATGTCGGGAATTTTTTCCAAACAAAAAAAGGGTTAAGACAAGGAGACCCTTTATCACTAATTCTCTTCAATTTGGTGGCAGATATGTTAGCAATCCTGATTTAGAGGGCTAAAGATCAAGGATAATTCCAAGGTATGGTCCCAAACCAAGTAGACAATGGTCTGCCATTTTGCAATACACCGATGACATGATTCTCTTTATGGAACATAATCTAGAGAAAGCCAAAAATCTCAAACTCGTACTAAGTGCTTTTGAAAAATTATCTAGCTTAAAGATTAATTTTCATAACAATGAATTATTTTGTTATGGTAAAGCAAAAGAAGTAGAAATGAATAATGTCTCTTTATTTGGCTGTGAAACAAGATCTTATCCTTTTATGTATTTGAGGATTCCTATGCATCACAAGAAGCTCTCAAACAAAGACTAGCAACAAAGACTGGCAAGCGATTGAGGAGAGATTTCAAAAGAAATTATATAGTTGGAAAGAAAAATTTCTGTCAGTAGGGGGAAGATTGGTGTTGATTAACTCAGTTTTGAATAGTTTGGCTATATCCATGTTGTCCTTCTTTGAGGTACCAAAAGGTATACTCAAGAAGCTAAATTATTATAGATCTAGATTCTTTTGGCAATGTGACGAGCATAAAAGGAAGTATAGATTGGTTAGATTGAGTGTTTTGTGTAAACCCAAAGAGTGTGGGGTCTCGGAATTCAAAACTTAGAGCTACAACATAAGTGTTTGCTCAGTAAATGGTTGTACAAGCTTATTAATGAAGAAGGGGTGTGGCAAAGCTTGCTTAAGAAGAAGTATCTAGCTAAAAAAACAATTACTCAAGTAGAGAAGCAACCAGGGGACTCTCACTTTTTGGCTGGACTTATATCTATAAAAAGCGCTTTCTTGCAACTTGGATCTTTTGAGGTTCGTGAAGGAAAGAATTTAAGGTTTTGGGAGGATTGTTTGGCTGGTGACTCTTCTTTTGATAAACTTTACCCCTCGTTATTTCTCTTAACTAGGAGTAAGAATGCTAAAGTGGCAGCAATCTTGGGGAGGATGCCTTTAAATGTTTCTTTCATAAGGGCGTTAGTTGGGGAAAATCTGGTGGCTAGAGTGGTTTCAATGAGTCTCTCGAACCAAAATGATTTGTTTAGGTGGAAAGCTCACAAAAATGAAATTTTTACCGCAAACTCCATGTACAAAGCCTTGATGTATGAAGGTGTAGTGCCAAGGAAATCTTTCATTTGAAAGCTTAGAATTTCGCTCAAAATCAAGATTTTCTTGTGGTATTTAAAAAGAGGGATCATCTTAACTAAGGACAATTTGGCAAAGAGAATTAGAAGGGAAGTACTAAGTGTTGCTTATGTGATTGTAACGAAACAAATCAACATCTCTTCTTTGATTGTCATATGACTAGATCAATATGGAATGCAGTCTTTATAACCTTTGAGTTTCAACCGCCCATCTGTTGCTAATCTCCTTGTTAGTTGGCTGAGTGATTTATAACTTAGACTAAGATGTTAACTTTTTATGGGTGTTGCAACTTTGTGTTGGGTGGTATGATTTTGTAGGAAGATATAGTCTTGAATGGCTCAAGAACTAACTTCTTTTTTCACGTAATTTTCAGGGGAACATTGGACGCGTCAATGGTCATTGTTGCTCAACAAGGAGGACAGCGAAAGGGTTAGGCACGGCTGCAAGTTACTGGAGGCTAGAGTTCGAGAGTTCTTTTCAAGTTTGGGTGAAACTTGAGGAAGAGGTTGAAGGCCTAGTGTTTCTTTTTTGTTGTCTTTGGTTGGTTGGCTTTTATTCACGATAGCTTGGTTGTGAGGTGTTGGAGTGTAAGTATTTTTGTTTTGTTTGGTCGGTGATTTTATTCTTATGTAAGGTGTCACTAGTGCAGATCCTCTCATCTGTGATGGGCTGTAACATAACTGGATTTTGCGAGCCGTCACAAAGAATACATCTCAAACGGGCCTAAAAAGAAGCCGATTGAGATATGGTCAGAGAGACATGTTAAATGTGCATAGAACTGAAGCCCGTCACGGATGACACATATCTTTGACGGGCCTAAACTAGGGCCCGATTGAGATAACCTTAAATATCTCAATCGGGCCGTAGTTGGAGCCCGTCACAGATGACAATCATCCGTGACGGGCCCCAACTTAAGACCCGATTGAGATAACCTTAAATATCTCATCGGGCTGTAATTGCAGCCCATCACAGATGACAATCATCTGTGACGGGCCCCATCTTGATGCCCGTTTGAGATATCTACAAAGCCCGTCACAGATGGCACTCCTCTGTGACGGGCATTTTTTTTAGGCCCGATAAAGATACCTTATATGCCCGATAGTTAGTGCACACTATAAATAGCCGCAACCGCCAGAGTATCTGTATCCCACTATTCACAAATCTGGTGGGTTGTTTTAGTGGTTCTTTTGTTTGTTTATAACTTAATGTTTCACTGATGATCAACTGAAACATTTGATCGTCCGATTTTTTGGAGACAATCAGACACCCGAATTGGATTTTCCTCCATAAAATTTTAACCAAAAATACGAGGACTATAAAATATATATATGTAAATATAGACTATATGGCGTTGACTAGGGCCAGGCTGCCAAGGCCGGTAGATGGCAGCAACATCTCAACAGTGGCGCGACGAGGCGAGGAACTAACGGCGGCGGCGACACAGCAAGGCACAAGGTGATGAGGAGTGGTGAGAGTAAAAGAATGGCAATGGCGTGGAACTTTCTCATGCTCGTGCAAAGAGTCGTCAAGGGGGAGAGGCACGTCCCGGTGTATCCCAGCTAGCTAGCTCTAGAACCCGCTTTTGCCTTCTGTTCTTTTTTTTGGGGGCCTGGGGAGGGGGGCTTGCCCTTTTTTTTGTTGGGCTTGATCAGATGGGCCTAAAACAACCGAGGGGGAGAGGCAGCGTTGTGGTCTCTCCCAGAGAGCCTATCCGATTCGTAGCACTAAAATGTAATATATCCATCCTATATTAGATTCACTACTACATAAATACAAAAAAAAAGATGGCACTATAGGTTGCGAAAAGTCTACAACCGACATCTATAGTGCTTTTTCGACCCACGGACATTCATGAGGCATCGTTTGGGAGAACCGGTACCTATGTGACAACATAGGTGCTGGTTCTTAATAAAAACCGGTACCTATAAGGTACCACATTATATGTGCCTTTATTTAAAAAAACCGACACATATCATAAACTTACACGTGATGGTGTTTTAAAAAACTAGCAAGGTGTTGAGCCGACTGAGCCAAGCCCACTCTTCCCGTCGTTGTCCACTCCCTCCATCCTTCTCTTCCCTCTCTCTCTTTCTCTCTCGCTTCTTTCTCCCGACTCGCGCGCCCTCTCTCTCTCTCGCTTCTCTCAGCAATGATGGCAGCTAGCGCGCGCAGATCTGACGGCGGCAAGGGCTTGAGCATGCAAATCCGTCGGCGGCTCTCGCACGTGGATCGAGCGACGACGGAGGTTACTCCCTCTCTTCTACCGCCGTTGTGCCTTTTCCGTCCCTCACCTCTCTTCCACTACCCTTCCTCCTCTTTGCTCGGGGGCGGCCGAATCTGCCACCGCGCACTCAGGGATGATTGGATGCGCCACCACTTGCTCTGCCTGCTCGACGACGACAGCGGCTCCCTCAACTCTCTCAATCACCACACGTTTGGGGGAGGCCGAATCTGCCACCATGAGCATGAGGGCAGTCCGCTCGATGACGACGATGGCTCCCTCAATTCCCTCAACCATCGCGCGCTTGGGGGCAGCCGGATCCGACGCCACGTGCATGGGGGTGTCCGGATCCGACATCGCAAGCACGGGGACGGCTCGCTGGATGACAACTGCCGCGAGCATGGGGGTGGCCGCTCGACGATGACGGCGGTTCCCTCAACTCCGTCTTTGTGTTCTCTTTGTGTGTTCTTCTCTGTGTTGATACGTGAATGTTAATTTTGCTCTTGAATGTTGATTCTATGATTGTGTTTTTGGATGTTGATCGATCTTAGGGGTGATGGGATTCTCAAGGATGATGGGGAGCTGCTAGATGCATCGGCTCGAATCAAACTGATGCATCGAGCCGATTATTTTTATTCATGAAACCTCAAAATGTCAGTTCTTAAACTGACATCTTTTTTCCCTCCTCATCAGTGCCGCCGTGAGTTGTTGGTTGGAAAATCCGACACCTATGTGGGATTTCTGACCGGCACCAATTAAGGTTTTTGTAGTAGTGATTGTTTTATTTTGGGATGTGGGATGGATGCAGTAGTACTATAGTTAGTTGCTTCCTTAGACGGACACACTAGAAGAAGACACATATCGAACTCATGGATGGAGTACGTACCTAAACTTGAATCCTTGGCCGTTTGATAGTGAATGACAGATTAGCATTCTTTCCAAACTCCTAAACGGTATGACTGTTTTTCAAAAAAAAATCTTGATCATCATTTCTTTGAAAACATTTTTAAATCAACTTTTAATATTTAATTTATCTATTCGTGTCCTCATATAATTATGATAAACTCAATTTCAGCCATATCATCCATCAGCACTTTAGGGCACATTCTAAAAGTGCCTCGATTCAAAAGGGACGAAATACAAGTCCATTACAGTGACAGACCTAGTGATGTAGAGAAAAGAAAAAGTAGGCATATACAGTCTTCATTCAAGTAGTCAACACGAAGAACAACTTGATTAGTTTTCCGTCAACAAAGTAGACCAGTGCAATCGATCGCCTCTCACGCATTATTCGGCCGCTGATCTATCACTCTCAGTGAGACTGATCTACTTCTGAATATCGATCGAGCTCGATCGGAGGAACTGAGCTAATAGCTAGCTAGCCGTCGGTCAATGCGATCATTTCGCTTTATTTGCTGGCGTGATCAATCGATCGTCCGCAAGCTAGGGGCGACGTACGTCAGCTAGCCATAAATTCATGCATCATACACACACACAAGTGTATATAGTCTAAATATTAAGTTATAATCGATCGCGTGGATGCCAAAATATACTATCTTTGTTTCGTAATATATAACGTCGTTGACTTTTGACGTATTTGATCATTCGTTTTATTTAAAAAAATTATGTAATTATATTTTTTCTGGAGTTGTTTTATACTTTAAACATGATTTATATTTTATATATTTACATAAAATTTTTGAATAAGATGAATAATTGTGTTTTAAAAATCAATGATGTTATCTATTAAAAAAAGGGAGTGAGTAACTTTCTAGTCTAATTCAGAAGAATGCATGCGTGCCAAAATACCATCCTCCCGGGAGTCGTCTCTCAGACAATGACAACACGGTCGTATTGTTCAATTTGGCACGCTGTGAATTCATTGAACGTATGAGAGAGAGCGACCCTAGATATACCATTATATGGACGGCGGTAAATAAGGTGTGTCCATTTCTCCATATACGAACTTTTTTGTACGTACTCCATATATATATGCTGAATTCTGCTACGTACGTACATGTGACCGGTCGGCCGATCGAATTCTATATTAGCCTCAACAATGCTTGGAGGACTTAACGTTAACGTATAGGTTCCATGTCTAATTCTAGTCCACTAGCTGATCATGTGAAACGTAAACATATACTGAAACCAGTGTGGAACCTTGGACTATTCATTCAACGACTTGTATTTGTACTAGATTCAATTTGGAATTCTTCATAATACATGACATGTTTAATTTTTAATATATGAATGTTGGAACATACCCACGTAATTCGACCATATACTCCGGACATGCTCTCTTCGTTCCATATTATAAGTTGTTTGACACTTTTTCTTAATCAAAGTTTTTTAGTTTGACCAAATTTATAGAAAAAATTAGTAATATTTACGATACAAAATTAATTTTATTAAATTTAATATTGAATATATTTTAATAAGATATTTGTTTTGTATTAAAAACATTACTATATTTTGTTACAAAATTGATCAAACTTAAAAAAGTTTGACTAAGAAAAAAAATATTTTTGGCATGAACGCGTGGGCCACGTCAGAACACACCGAGCACCACGTGTACAACACGCAACAACACTCGAAAAACGCTGCTACAATAATATCGAAACTTTCAGTTATGGGTTAAAAGCTCCGATGGGGGTAGAATCCGTTGAACGAACCCTCTGGACCCGCAAGCGTGCGCCGATGTACCCTAGCTAGGTCAACCAGCAATTTGGGATTGAAAGGGTGAAGGGATTGGTAATAAAAAGGTAAAAGTAATACTATAATGATTTTGTTGATTGGGTGTTGATTCTATCGGCCCTGTCCCCATAATTTATAGAAGGGATATTGGTTTTGCTTCCTATCTAGGTTCAATTCCGTTCCCAAAACTATCAAAAACTGGCTTAAATCTTTAGAATTTTAAGTTCAGTGTACATTGGAATCCAGTTTAGTCTCATGAGAGATAGATTGGCTTTAAACATACATGTATAATACATGTATAATAGAGAGAATCTATACCACTGAGTTTGCACCGGTTAACGATTTTTCTCGACTTTGTATATTTCTATATTATGCCAAATGAGTTTGTTAGCTATATCTACCATATGCCATTGGGCTGGTTAATTCTTTTAAAAACACCAAAACTGCCCTTATAGACTTACAAGGTTGGTATTGATTTATCTTATTAAAAGTTTCAAAAAAAATTTAAAAATAATTGTGGCCTCGTTATTAGGGTGGTAATTGGTCGAGGCACATGGGTTCGTTCTTTCACAACCCTATCTAACCCTCGTATACTTTTAGATAAAAGCAAATATAATTTCAGCCCATCTCATTTTAGGCCGAGCCCTCAAATGTTGTAGGCTAAAATGTTAAACCCTCTACGGCTTTACCACCTCTACGTGTTATATGTCATAGAAGTTTTAAAACTTTGGTATTACTAATATTTTTATAATATAATTTTTCTGTTATATGCTACACATAATATATACTTTTTTGTTGTTGTTTTTAATGTAAATTATCTTTCATATCGTAACAAAACTATTTTTTGCTATTATCTTCTTTATAAATAATTTCTTTCTCATATGTCATAAAAATAAATTTTAAAACAATATTAAAAAATATTAAAACATATACACAAACTTATATGTTGTATACGTTGACTACACAAAAAATTTCATAATCTTTTGAAACTTCTAATCAATTGTCAACTCTCATATGTATATAACGGCATTTGGGGTATTTTTTAAAAAGTCCAGCCTCTGATTGGTTTTATTTAGTTCAATATTTGCATGTTTTGAAATTCATCTTGCTTGCAGTCCTCGATCGACCGTTTAGTTGGGCAGTTGTCCTCAGTTTTATGATCAGTTGATTCGTCGGTTAATTAGATATGTAACTATTATTTATTTATTGTTTATAATATTTAGATTGCATCTTATTGTCTTAAGGCCTCGTGCATTGTAGGAACACATTTCATAAATCAATATTGGCTAATTCTAAGCGTAAAAGCGAATCTAAAATCACATAAATGAGTCCATGAATATAATGCATCATTAATTCTTAAGTTGATATCCCATGAACAAATTTATACCTATAGGTATTTCAAGCTACCAAAATAAGATTAGTTAGTACCAACGACTCACCTTAAATCAACATAAGGACGATTAATCTACAAGAGTCAACACCCAAATCTTCCCAGTAATTTGGCTTAATAAATTGCTGTCAAAGTCACCTAGCTGGACAGATGATCTACAGAGAGGCTGCATCCGTTTGTCTGTACGTATAAAAAACCGGCCCTAGAAGAGCATGCAAATCAGTCGTACCTGAAAACGATCGATGTACAGAGAAAGCTACAGCTCGGCAAGCTGCTCCTTGCCAAACCTACAGAGAATATACGATGTCAATTCATTTTGTGCGTAGTGTGTACACACTACTACAGAAAGAGGCTTTCTGGACGAGGCCCCCAACAGTTTTCAGGCGGGCCATAAGTGGCCGCGCCTGGAAAAACCGGTCCCGAGGGGACCGGCTGTTGAACCGCATGCGATAATAAGTTATCCCGTGCGGTCGGCTTAAGCCGACCGCACGGGATAAGTCATTATCGCGTGCGGCTTCCTTAAGCCGACCGCACGAGATAAGATTATCCCGTGCGGTCCGCTTAAGAACCCGCACGGGATAATGATTATCCCGTGCGGTTCGTTAGGTGAACCGCACGCGATGATGCACTATAAAACACTCCCACCCCCGACAGTGCCACTTTGAACTTGGTGTTTCTCTCTCCAAAAAAATGCAATTATAGGGGGTAAGGTTTTCAACTTGTATTCTTCAATTGGAATCAATACAAAAGGTACCATGCTTGATCTTTTCTTCCATTTGCTTTCACTTTTAAAAGTTTTTATTGGTTTAATGTGAAGATATTTGAATTTATTTTAACTTGGTTTCTCTCTCCAAAAATAGACATTTTCTTTTGGTGGGAGATTGTAGAGTTAAAATCTTCGATTGAAATCAATATAAAAGGTAATGTGTTCGATCATCTTCTTCATTTGCTTTCGTTTTTGTAAAATTTTATTGGTTGAATGCGAAGATATGTAAACTTGTGCGAATTGGTACTTTGTGCTATATATGTATGTAATTTGTAGGTCAAATATTTTATTTTTTTGATTGAACCATTTTTTGGTAGCTAATATTGTCTCCGTATTATTATTTGTTGTGAATGAGGTTTTAGTTAAAAAGTATGAATTAAGTTTAATTTGTTTATTTAGAAAACACCGGCAATATAATATTAATTAATGCTGTGAATTTTTTAGATGGATCGGACATGGATGTATGAGACACGGAGAACTCATCCGGTGTTCATGAGAGAAGCATCAACATTTATTGACAAGGCTAAGACACACGCTTTGAGAGAGAGTAGGAAGGATATTTTTTGTCCATGCATGGATTGCAAGAATCAGAAGATGTGAAAAGATCCAGATGTAATCCTGGGACACATAATTCAGCGTGGATTTGTGGAGAAATATACAGTTTGGATTTATCACGGAGAAGTCGCCCCTCCTGTAGAGATTGGTGATATTTGGTTCGATCAGGCAGAGGATTTTATAATTGATGACATGTCTCGTCAAATGACTGGTGATTTTGGCGGCACTGGTTTTGACGCCGCAGAGGTTGATATTGATCTTGATCTTGAGGATATGTTGCGGCACGCTGAACCAGAGGTCCTAACAGAGAAAGCAAAAGATTTAAATAATTGGGAGGCGTTGCAAAAATCAACGAAAGATCTTTTGTACGATCAATCAAAGGGATGTGACATGCAGTATACAGTGTTGCGGTCGGTGCTAGAACTTCTTAGATTGAAGGCCAGGCACGGCTGGTCTGTGTTGACGACGGATTTTGGTAATTGACTCGGAAGGAAAGAGGAAACCGAAGCAGAGAAGAAGGATTGAGTTGGAATCGGACCAAGCTTTGTATCGGACTCGGTAACTGTATCGGACTTGGGGAGTGTTGCTATAAAGGGCATATCGGCCGATACGGATTTGGTTTGGTCACGGGCCGATACGGGTTGTGAGTTGACAGTGTCAACGTGGGCTTGGTCTGGGCTCGAAGTAAGCTTCAAGGAAGTTGCCGAATAGAGATAAAGCTCGGTTTTGGGCAATTGTATCTTGTAAATTAGGTAGTTTAGATCTAATCTGTGGCTAGAGTCTGCCGCAAAGACTTGTTTGTTAGTTGTAGATAAGATCGTGCCCTACAAGGGTTCTGTTGTAATCTCGGGTATAAATATCCCGATAGTTTGTACAGGAAAGCTCTCTCGAATCAATCACAAAAAACCAGTTCAATCTACTTTCGGCGCATCGCCAACCCTCGCAAGAGGTCTTCTTCAGCGAGTTCTTGCTTCCTCCGAGCAGAGGTAAGAACTCGTTCCCGACGATCTGCATCGTCGGGGCTAGCGTGTCGCTTTAGACACGTTAAGCCTCGATGATGTGATCGTCGATTATCATGTCTTGGATAATTTTGACGAGTGTCTCGATTAAGCCTTGCCAGCGGTTTACTCGTTTTAGGGTTTATTGCCGACAATGGTTTAATTCTCATGCTTGGCTAGATTATTCAATGCATCTGTCATCCCCAAAAGCAATCGACGGCCTGATTTTCTTTGTGTTAAGTCTCAATTCATACTCTGAGTTGCTATCGACCTTAGTCCTGTTTTGAGATCTAACACAAAGCCTGTTTTCGGTTGTAATTAAGGATAGTACCGGGATTTTAGCCGGTCTTACCTAGCATATGTAATTGCTTTATATTACTTGCATATGTTTGCCGCTTATATGTGCGGATCGATGAGTATAAATGTGTTGATCATGAAGTAATCTTAAGATCTCTTTCTGGTTGATGTATTTATACTGGCCGATTGGCTTATATAAGGTTGCACTAGAGTACTAGCTGGTGTAGTTGTCTTAGTCATTCTTATCGGCCAATATTATTAGTTGAAGCCTACATGTCAATGAAGGCCGATAAGATTAGATTCATGTCTTACATATTTTCTAAGTGAGCCGATACAGCTTTGCCCTATCGGCTGGGCTATGACAATGTGTCATCGGTCTGTTGACCGATCGGCCATTGTTTTCTGACTCGGTTGCTTGTTTCTTGTTGATTGCAGATCAAATCAACTGGCACGCTCTACTTACGACTAGGCAAGCCATTTGGACCTGCACTGGAGCTAAGCAGATCTCCCAGGCCGCCGTGGTAACGCGGAACCCGTTTGGTTGCTGGACGGGTCGAAATTCTGCGCCAACACGCTTTTGGCACGCCCGGTGGGACCTCAAGATTCAAGATTCTCACCAGCAACAAGAACACCTCGAGATGTCGAAGCAGGCCGAGATCGTCGAGGAGAACGTCATTCCGGTGACCGCCGACCAGCTTAGCGCAGAACAAAAAGCTGAGATGGACAGTCTGGTCGCGCAGTTCCGGAATATGTACCTGCAGACATATTCCATGACTCGGCAGGGCACCTTGATTCAAAAGTCCAAGGTGGTCATGCCGAGTTCTGGAGATGGAGCTGGAACGTCGGCGGCGGCGCACGATCAAGCCGTCAAAACTGAAGACACTGCAGCGCCGACGTTGCAGGACCGAATCGACTCCGCAGTTCACTCTGCGCTNCTGGAACGTCGGCGGCGGCGCACGATCAAGCCGTCAAAACTGAAGACACTGCAGCGCCGACATTGCAGGACCGAATCGACTCCGCAGTTCACTCTGCGCTAGTCAACCAGTCGGGGATCCTGGTGAACACGTTGACCAATACGGTCAAGTCGATCCTGGATGGTTCAATCCATCAGTACAAGCCTCAGGGCCCGATTTACCTGCCAGAAAATAAGTTCCCTGCTTATCGGACTTTGAGGAACGACCTGAGCACGGCTCAGCCGACAACGCCGATGCCACCTCCATCGGCGCAACCAACAACGACCCTGCCGCTGGTCCTCACCAAGCAGGCGGGAGGAAGCCCTCAACACATCACGGAGGAGCAGTACGCTCAATGGACCAAGGGGAAGCAACCGGTGGCTGAGCCGATGCAGCAAGTTCCTGTCCATCAGCCATCGGCCGGACAACCGCAAGCCCCGGCAGTCAACAGTCCTCCGCTTCAAGCTGCATACAACGTGCCGCAAGGCTTTCAGCAGCACACCGCAGGGCAGTACGGCGCGCAGAACCTGGATCACCACTATCAACCGTACTCCCCCAGGCACTACCAAGCAGAGGGCCTCCAACAATCCTACCAGCAGGACCTCCCGCATCGGCCTGCAGGATACTGGGCTGACATGATAGCCGAAGTGATGCGAGATCAATTCGGCTTGAAGCCCAAAGAAAACTCTACAGTGTATCGGCACCCGTATCCCGAGGAATTTGACAGGGTTCCATTGCCGGGCCGATACAAGATCCCGGATTTCTCCAAGTTTTCGGGACAAGACAATGTCTCGACATATGAGCACGTCAGCCGATTCTTAGCGCAGTGCGGGGAGGCATCGGCTGTCGAGGCATTGAGGGTGAGGTTTTTCCCTCTGTCCTTATCAGGGTCTGCCTTCACATGGTTCTCTTCCTTGCCCTGCAATTCCATCAGAGGATGGATAGATCTGGAGAAGCAGTTTCATAGCTATTTCTACAATGGTGTACAAGAGATGAAGCTGTCCGATCTGACTGCCATCAGGCAGCGAATGGATGAATCGGTCCCTGAGTACATACAAAGATTCAGAGATATACGCAACAGATGTTATAGTCTCAGTCTGACCGATTCCCAGTTAGCCGACCTGGCATTTCAGGGATTGCTAGGGCCGATACGCGAGAGATTCTCCTCTCAGGAATTTGACAGCCTCGCTCAGCTGGCACAACGCGTATCGGCCCACGAGCAGCGATTCCAGGAGGCGAAGAAGTTCGCAAAAAGGGTTAACACGGTGTATCAGTACGCCTCCGACGATGAAGACGATGAAGACGCCGATGTCGACCTAGCCGAGTGGGCCCGGATGAAGAAATCAACAACCTGCCAGTGGGCCAAGAAAGGAGATAAAGAGGATAAATATGATTTCGACATCAACAAGGCTGACAAGATATTTGACCTGCTGTTGCAAGAAAAGCAGATTCAGCTGCCAGTAGGTCACGTATTGCCATCGGCCGAAGACATCAAGAAGAGGAGATATTGCAAGTGGCACAATTCCTATTCACACCATACGAATGAATGCAAGATCTTCCGGCAACAAATTCAATCGGCCATTGAGCAGGGCAGAATTAAGATCGACGATGCCAAGCGGCCGATGAAGATTGAAGGCCACCCGTTCCCAGTCAACATGGTGCGGGCGGACAGGGCCGATGGCGGTGGTCATCGGACTGGCAAGCGACCTCATCAGACCTCTGAGGGATTGATCAGAAAATATCAGCGGAGGCGGGAAGAACGAGCTCAAGACCAAGCCGATCAAGACAACTCCTACGACCCACACTGGGAGTGCGAGTTTTTTCGCTTCTGCTGGAATGAAGGGATGAGGTTGCCATCTGTCCAGGAGTGCCCTGCATGCAGTGGTACAGAAGATTCGTATCAGGGCAACTCAAGCAGACAAATGCATCGGCCGGCCAAGCAACGGAAATCTGTGTATGAAAGGCTGGGGCCGATGCATCAAGATCAGCACAGTGAAGATGAGGAGCAAGTCCAGAACCCCCAATGGTGCCCAAGTGATGTATTCACCAAGACGCAGAAACGGCGGGTTCAGAGGCTGAGGAGGAAAGAGCAAATCCAAGAACAACAAGCTGAAACACCCCATCGGCCAACCAAGACCAGAAAAGAATGGAGAATAAAGTCCACGGTGGCCAGGGCCGATGAGGGCACCTCCAATACAGCTCAGGGCAGCTCAGCTCCAAAAGGTAAGAAAACGGCATCGGCGCCGGTCAACATGGTGTTTATATTGCCGGCAGAATACAGTGTGCAGGCGGCCGATGAAGCGATGGCTGATGAGGAACAAAGTTCAGCCAGACTACGGTTGTCACCGGACCAAGCCACCTTCGACAAGCCAGTTGACGCCAGCTATAGACATCTTCGGCCGTTGTACATCAAAGGATTCATCAACGGGCGGCCGATGACGAAGATGCTGGTCGATGGCGGCGCAGCAGTCAATTTAATGCCATACACAACCTTCAGGAAGCTTGGAAAAGTACCTGAGGATCTTATCAAGACAAATATGGTATTAAAAGACTTCGGTGGCAACGCATCCGAGGCGAAGGGGGTCCTGAACGTGGAACTCACCGTGGGCAGTAAAACAATTCCCACCACCTTCTTCGTCTTCGATGGAAAGGGTTCCTACAGCTTGTTGTTGGGACGAGATTGGATCCATGCTAATTGCTGTGTCCCTTCAACAATGCACCAATGCCTCATGCAATGGCAAGGGGACCAAGTCGAGATCGTGCAGGCCGATCGGTCAGTACATGTCGCCAATGCCGATCTCGCAGTTTGGGAGATGGAGGGAATCGATTGCTTGTCCGGGCGAGTCTGGGACGCCGATTTCCTCAAGGTAACCGATTGCGATATCGAGGCAATTGAAGATCAAGACCAGCGGTTACTTTAGCGAAGATGCACCATCCGCCGTTGATAATGACCTCTACACAGATGATGCGGTGGATGAGTTAGACGGCAAGTTAGGACAAGGTTTCACGTCGGCCGATGAGTTGGAAGAAATTGACATAGGGATAGGTGATAGGCCTAGGCCGACGTATGTAAGCACTAATTTGCCAAAGGAATATAAGAATAATTTGATAGATCTTTTGAAAGAATTCAGAGATTGTTTTGCATGGGAATACCATGAGATGCCTGGATTAAGCCGATCGATCGTAGAACATCGGCTACCAATCAAACAAGGCTATCGGCCTTTTAAGCAAGCTCCTCGGAGGTTTAAGGCCGATATGCACGAAGCCATAAAAGCAGAGATCACAAGACTTTACGACGCCAACTTTATCAGGCCCTGCCGATACGCGGAGTGGGTCTCCAACATAGTTCCGGTGTTGAAAAAGAACGGCAAGCTAAGGGTATGCATCGATTTCAGAGATCTAAATAAGGCGACGCCCAAAGATGAGTACCCTATGCCGTTGGCCGATTTGCTCGTTGACGCCGCTTCTGGGCATAAGATCATCAGTTTCATGGACGGCAATGCGGGCTACAATCAGATCTTTATGGCTAAAGAGGATATTCACAAGACAGCCTTCAGGTGCCCAGGGGCAATCGGCCTATATGAATGGGTCGTCATGACATTTGGTTTGAAGAATGCTGGGG
The DNA here is from genome assembly GCA_008326285.1 of Oryza officinalis. Lineage (NCBI taxonomy): Eukaryota > Viridiplantae > Streptophyta > Magnoliopsida > Poales > Poaceae > Oryza > Oryza officinalis. The sequence continues at coordinate 6,950,081 of BDMV01000005.1, forward strand.
CTACGTATCAGAGGGCTATGAACTATATTTTTCATGATCTTATCGGCTCTCTGATTGAAGTCTATATAGACGATGTCGTCGTAAAGTCAAGGGAACATGATATGCACTTGGCCGACTTACGCAAGGTACTAGAAAGGGCGAGGAAATATGGTTTGAAGTTGAACCCTAATAAATGTGCCTTCGGCGTATCGGCCGGTCAGTTTTTGGGTTTCTTGGTCCATGAGAGGGGGATTGAAATCACACAGAAGAACATCGATGCCATCAAGAAAATCAAGCCTCCAGAAAACAAGACCAAGTTACAGTCTCTGCTTGGCAAGATCAACTTCGTCCGGCGTTTTATATCAAATTTGTCGGGTCGTATAGAGCCATTCACTCCGCTGTTAAAGATAAAGGACGACGAAGAGTTTATATGGGGTGACAAGCAACAGAAAGCGCTAGACGATATCAAAGAATATTTAACTTCTCCGCCGGTCTTAATCCCTCCACAGAAAGGAATCCCATTCAAATTGTACTTGTCAGCCGATGAGAAATCCATCGGCTCAGTCCTGGTTCAAGACGTTAACGGCAAGGAAAGAGCTATTTTTTATCTCAGCAGGAGAATGTTAGATGCGGAAACAAGGTACACGCCAGTGGAGAAATTATGCCTTTGTCTATATTTTTCATGTACTAAATTGAGGCATTACCTGCTTTCCAACGAGTGCATAGTGGTGAGCAAGGCCGATGTGATGAAATACATGCTATCGGCCCCTGTGTTGAAAGGACGAGTTGGGAAGTGGATCTTTGCTTTAACGGAGTTTGATCTTCGATATGAATCGGCCAAAGCGATCAAAGGACAAGCCCTGGCCGATTTCATCGTTCAACATAGAGATGACTCAGTTGCATATGCAGACATTGTACCGTGGACGTTATATTTCGATGGATCCGTCTGCAGACACGGTTGCGGTATCGGCCTAGTCATCATCTCCCCTCGGGGGGCAAGTTTCGAGTTCGCATTCACTATCAAGCCTTATTATACCAACAATCAAGCAGAATATGAGGCGGTGCTCAAAGGCTTGCAGTTGTTACAAGAAGTCGAGGCCGATGCCGTGGAAATCATTGGTGATTCACAGCTAGTAATTAATCAACTTTCTGGGGAGTATGAGTGCAGAGATGATATTCTCAAATTCTATAATGAAGAGTGCACAGAGTTGTTACACGGTTTCCGGATCGTAACGATGAGGCACATACCCAGGAAGCAGAATTTCGAAGCCAATGATTTAGCTCAGGGGGCATCGGGGTACAGGCCGATGGCTAAAGACATTCCAATTCAGGTTGCTCTCGTGCACGCCGATGATTGGAGGTTTGATATCATTGAGTATTTGAGAAACCCTTCCCAATCGGCGTCACGCAGAATGAAATATAAAGTGTTACACTATGTTTTACTGGACGATAACCTATATTATCGGACGGTTGATGGTGTCCTACTCAAATGCCTAGGTCCTGAGGAGGCTAAGACCGTTATGGGCGAAGTACATGAAGGGATTTGTGGCACCCATCAATCGGCCCATAAAATGAAATGGCTGATGAAGCGCGTCGGATACTTTTGGCCAACCATGCTAGAAGATTGCTTCAAGTATTATAAAGGATGTCAGGATTGTCAGAAATTTGGAGCAATTCAGAGAGCACCGGCATCGGCTATGCATCCAATCATAAAGCCGTGGCCGTTTCGAGGATGGGGAATAGATATGATCGGCCAGATTAACCCACCATCTAGTAAGGGACACAAGTATATATTAGTGGCTACAGATTACTTCACAAAGTGGGTTGAGGCCGTTCCTCTCAAGAAGGTTGATTCCAAAGATGCTATTCAGTTCGTCAAGGAGCATATCATATATCGGTTTGGGTTACCTCAGACGATAACCACAGATCAGGGATCGATCTTCGTGTCCGATGAGTTCGTCCAATTTGCTGACAGTATGGGCATCAGATTACTCAATTCTTCTCCTTACTACGCGCAGGCTAATGGGCAGGCAGAGGCTTCCAACAAGTCTTTGATCAAATTAATCAAGAGGAAAATTGACGAACAGCCAAGACAATGGCATACAACGCTGGCCGATTCCCTTTGGGCGTATCGGATGGCTTGCCATGGTGCAATCCAAGTGCCTCCCTATCAGCTGGTCTATGGGCATGAAGCTGTACTGCCGTGGGAAACCGCCATCGGCTCAAGAAGGATTGCTTTGCAAGACGACTTGACAGCCGATGAGTACCATAATCTTATGGTTGATGAACTGGACGATTTGGCACATGTTCGATTACGGGCCTTGGAGAAAATCAAGCGCGATAAAGATAGAGTGGCCCGTCATTATAATAAAAAGGTTGTTGCCAAATCGTTTGAGGAAGGAGACCTTGTGTGGAAATTGATAATGCCGATCGGCTCCAGAGATAACAAATTCGGCAAGTGGTCACCTAATTGGGAAGGCCCTTTTCTCATTCATCGATGTGTTCCTCACAATGCCTATCTGCTCAAGGGATTAGATGGCGAGATTTATGGACGAGCTCTCAATGGCAAATACTTGAAACGGTATTATCCCAGTATCTGGATTGATTCATGATCGGCCCCCTAGCCGATTTATGATAACAGCCGATGTAGTCAAACATCGTCTCTAGATGGCCGATAAATACTATCGCCCTTAGTTCAAATTTCAGAACATGAGCCCTCATCTTCCAAAATTTGGGGGGCATCATTACATACAGGAATTTTCAAGGAATTATCAGAAGACTTCGGCTTGCTGGCCGATGCGATGGTTTATGCAGGAATTTTCACAGATTGTTCAGTTTGGCGATTGACTTCGGCTATCTGGCTGATGAGATTGCGTATAATCGGATTGTTCATCTTGAAGATACATATGGTTGGAATTTTCAAAACAGTTCGGCTGCACGGCCGATAAAGGGTAAAGAGGATTTCAGAATCAATAAATTAAGCTGGAATTATCGAAACAAATTCGGCTGCATGGCCGATAAGGTGTACGGTTCTACATTGTAGAAATAACATGTGCTACATCACCCAATGAAGTCTGCAATAGCAGCAATGGCCTTACGACGGATGTGCTCAACGTCTTCGATAGCCTGGGCATCATCGGCCATCGTCCCTGGGATTGGTTTCAGTGACTTGCTCAGGGTTGCGAGGTACTTGGCCGATGCCTTGAGCTTTGCCGTCTGGTCTTCTATGATCTTGGGCGATGCAGCTATCCCGGCTTCGACTTCCTGGATTTCTTGGCGTGTAGCGGATAGCTTCGATTCTAGCTCTGCCTCGAGGCGACGGAGTTCTTCAAGCTTATTTTTCAGCACGATCGGCTCCACCGCTAGCTCATCCAACCTGGTCTTATCGGCATTCACCTGAGCTTTGCTAGCGGACAGAGCCGATTCCATTTGTTCGCGCTGTCGTCGCTCTGCAAGTCTTTCCTTTGCTCTGAAAAGCTTGAATCGGTACTGTTCCAGGAAGATGGCCGGCGTAAGGATTTCCATCAGGTCTTCGGGCAGTTCGTCTTGGATTTCTTGTACCCTGACTCTGATGGAGGAGCAGTCTTCTACCAAGCACTCCAGCGAGGCTTCTAGCCGATTCCCAATGTCAGTCAGCCGGTTCTTCAGATCGTCGGAGATTGGTGCCTTGGCTGCGCTGGGTATTTCCTTATCCTCATCATCAAGGAACTGGCCGATATCGAAGGAAAACATGTCGGCTAGGTTCTGCAAGTATCAACATGGGTTGAAGTTAGTCTTGTTAGTCAGGAATCGGCAGAAAGAGGATCAGAGTGATCATGGTTACCTGTGTTGGAGCATTGGTGGTGATCGCATCGGCCTCCCTTTGCTTTGACGACACAGCAGGCGAGGGGGCTGGCCGATGTGGTGAAGGTGATGGAGCCCTAGGCTGAAAAGCAGGAAATTGGTGAATAGGGCTATGAGATTAAAGAAATAATGAAAAAAATCAATTCTTACCGAGACAGTCGGAGAGGGCGGTGGAGAAGGAGAAGGGGTTCTTAATCGTGCCTTGGCTCGTTCGCGTCGTTGTAAAGTTGTTTTCTTGGATCTTGGCATAGGGGCCGATTGAGTTCTTTCCTTCAATACAGATGACACCGCAGCCTGAAAAGGATATGAGGTTAAAATATGACAGTACAAAGGGATTATGTAAACACAGAGAAGGGATTTTATTGACCTTGCGAACTGCATGTCTGGTTCTTCTTGGTTGCGGGGCGTCATCTTGGTCATCGGCCGGTGGGATCTCCGTAGCTTCGGCCGATGGCTCTTGGGTGGTTTCGACCGATGGGTTTTCTTCTTTGTCTGCATCGGCCGCTGCTGCGTCGATCTCCTCCTCCATCACTTGTTCTTCGAGGAATTCTTCTAAGGAGGGGTCTAGCTCTTCAGCATCGGCTTGGTCATCAGCTCTGGCTTTCTTGCTGACTTTCTGCGATTTGCCTTTGGCCGGTGCCTTCCTCTTGGGGTTTTCTTTAAGCATCGGACCTTGGAGAAGTGATGCCACTTTTGGGGCAGTAAGGCCGATGATAGACTCTAAAACAGTCGACCCCGATGGAGCTATGGCTTGAGCGTAGAAGATCTTTCGTCCGCTGTTGCTCACAGATGGAATCGGCTCATCCGGGACTTGAGGGCTGATGCCTTGGATAAGTTCTGTCACGTAGAACCTGGCCGATTGATGAAAGATGTGAGCGGCCCACTCTTGCCACCAGGTTTGGAAGTTAATATGCACGAAGGCACTCAGATGCAGCCGATCGCAGTCACCGAGATGAGGGAGCTCGACTTCCATTGCTTTGTTCATGATCAGGGCCGATGGGACTGTGCCTCTGCTCTCTAGGAGCTTATGAAGATGCAAGCTGATGGGAAGTTGTCCGAGCCCGCATTGTCTAGCAGCTGTCATTGGGGTGTAAAACTCATAAGACAAGCTGGTGCTCCTTCCCTGAAAGACACCTACTGGAAGCAGGCATGGAGTAAGGCCGATCATGAACAATTCCCTTGATTCCATGTCGTCATTTATTAAGCTCAGTTGCAAGTCGTCTGGAAGCTCGAAGTCTCGGTCCGATGTATAGACAAACATATCCATCCTGGCTGATGGAGGGCCGGTGAAGAAGCGGATGAACCATGCAGCCATATCATCGGCCGATTGATCTGCGCCGGGGTAGATGGAGGCTGCTTCCCCGTACGACATGCATCTTCTGTCCCTCGGGTCTTCGTGATCGGCATATTTGGATGGAAAGCGGGAATCTGATAGAGGTGGCCGATCAACCATGGTGTTGGTGTATATGGTTAGCCAGAGTTGAACGAACCACCATGGTCCTCCATGAGCCACAGTCTGTTTCAGCATCAGGTCTTGTGTGGCAACATGGAGTAGCCGATATACAGCTCCTAGAAGGTATCGGCCCAAGGGGATTTGTCTCTTGTCGACCAAAGCTTGAGCCAAGTGTTGACAGTTTGTAGTAGGGCCACAGGTCGATCCGCAGAAGACAAATCTCTCCAACCATAGCGTCAGGAAAGCTACGTGTTCTCGCTCTGAAACTGATCCCTGTTCCATGTGTTCAGAGATATATCCGGACCAGCCTCCGATTTTCTTGGTCTTCAACTTGTGACTGCTGTTTACTAGGAGGCTGAAGGGGTTGATCTCAGAGCTGATATCTAGTCCTGTGAGTACCTTGATATCTATAAGGGTTGGGGTCATCGGACCTTGCTTGAACATAAAGGAGTTCAAGGTATTTGACCAGAAGTAGCTGGCAGCTGACATTAATGGCTCATTTTTCTTGGTATCGGCCAGGGACAGAGTTATGCATTGGCCGATTCCAATCTCATCCCAGTGGACTTGTTTGACGGCAGCGATCCTTTTGTGCCAAGTCCTATATCCAGTAAGCTTTGATGGCCATGATCTGAAGGTGTGCTTCCACGCCGAAACGATGGGTTTGGCTTGTCTGAAAGGGATTCTGTCTGTCTCGGCGTTGATGAGCCAGGTTGGGTCGCAGTCGCCCATGGGGCCCAAGAGGAAGCGATGGGACTTATCGTCGGTGGGAATCAGGATTTGGTTCTTGAAGACCTAAAACGTGAGAACGACGATGAAAATATAAGGCCTAAGGGGGGCAGAAAGTAAAGACCTAATTTGGGGAAATCGGCGGAAATGATAATAATGCGGGTTTTGAAAGAATCGACTTACCGCAGGGATCTCGGAGGCGTAGAACGGGGCGGAGGTCATCGTTGTCGTTGGAGGGGTCGCTGTGAAGGGGGTCGCCGGAATTGAAGAACACGAGGGGTTTGTCGAATCGGCGGCGAGAGGATTCGAATCTGGATCTGTACGGTTTTCAGGTTAAACCTAGCAAAGAGTCGATGAGTTCCCTGGAGCTAATTCCGCCACATTATATAATGAAGCGGAATTGGGGGGCATGTGTTGACGACGGATTTTGGTAATTGACTCGGAAGGAAAGAGGAAACCGAAGCAGAGAAGAAGGATTGAGTTGGAATCGGACCAAGCTTTGTATCGGACTCGGTAACTATATCGGACTTGGGGAGTGTTGCTATAAAGGGCATATCGGCCGATACGGATTTGGTTTGGTCACGGGCCGATACGGGTTGTGAGTTGACAGTGTCAACGAGGGCTTGGTCTGGGCTCGAAGTAAGCTTCAAGGAAGTTGCCGAATAGAGATAAAGCTCGGTTTTGGGCAATTGTATCTTGTAAATTAGGTAGTTTAGATCTAATCTGTGGCTAGAGTCTGCCGCAAAGACTTGTTTGTTAGTTGTAGATAAGATCGTGCCCTACAAGGGTTCTGTTGTAACCTCGGGTATAAATATCCCGATAGTTTGTACAGGAAAGCTCTCTCGAATCAATCACAAAAAACCAGTTCAATCTACTTTCGGCGCATCGCCAACCCTCGCAAGAGGTCTTCTTCAGCGAGTTCTTGCTTCCTCCGAGCAGAGGTAAGAACTCGTCCCCGACGATCTGCATCGTCGGGGCTAGCGTGTCGCTTTAGACACGTTAAGCCTCGATGATGTGATCGTCGATTATCATGTCTTGGATAATTTTGACGAGTGTCTCGATTAAGCCTTGCCAGCGGTTTACTCGTTTTAGGGTTTATTGCCGACAATGGTTTAATTCTCATGCTTGGCTAGATTATTCAATGCATCTGTCATCCCCAAAAGCAATCGACGGCCTGATTTTCTTTGTGTTAAGTCTCAATTCATACTCTGAGTTGCTATCGACCTTAGTCCTGTTTTGAGATCTAACACAAAGCCTGTTTTCGGTTGTAATTAAGGATAGTACCGGGATTTTAGCCGGTCTTACCTAGCATATGTAATTGCTTTATATTACTTGCATATGTTTGCCGCTTATATGTGCGGATCGATGAGTATAAATGTGTTGATCATGAAGTAATCTTAAGATCTCTTTCTGGTTGATGTATTTATACTGGCCGATTGGCTTATATAAGGTTGCACTAGAGTACTAGCTGGTGTAGTTGTCTTAGTCATTCTTATCGGCCAATATTATTAGTTGAAGCCTACATGTCAATGAAGGCCGATAAGATTAGATTCATGTCTTACATATTTTCTAAGTGAGCCGATACAGCTTTGCCCTATCGGCTGGGCTATGACAATGTGTCATCGGTCTGTTGACCGATCGGCCATTGTTTT